>VMBQ01004017.1:22094-72264 GCA_007657795.1 Dreissena rostriformis
TTAAAGGGACTGTCCACTAGATTTTGGCATGTATTGAAGCATGTCATTAAATGCTCTATATTGATAAATTCAAACATTTGACCTAAAAATCTGCAGTTAAAAAACAAGAATACAATTTAAAAAGGGAAAAAAAAGTAAACCTCATCAGGGCTCGAACCAGTGACCATCGGGGTCCTGGAGTAAAAACCAATTAGACCGCTCGGCCATCCTGACAAGTATGTACGATAGCCGTATTTTATACCATATATAAGCAATCCTCGTAGTTTTACAAAATATAGCGACAATAACAGAACTTTCCAAATTATTCAATCGTTTCGCGTCGAACGACGCTTTATGATTTTGAGGTTTTCAAATCGTCAAAAGATGCATATAATGGATATTTAAGAGCATTGTAAATGGTCAGTATTACTATTTCCTCAAAAATATCATAACAAACGCGAACATTTGCGAATATGAAACAACTTTTTTTAATTTTGTCAATTTAACAATCTGTTGGACGGCCCCTTTAATAGTCGCATAGCCACCGCATGAAATGTTTGTCATAATGTGCACGTATATTAAACCACATAATTGTGTTCGTAGATACACATTTTACTACGTGAGATCACATCATATGTGTCCTCAAACGGTTTATTTCAACTTAATTATGAATTTATTTCTTCATCATCAAAACATATGGTTTGTTGATATTTGATTCAGACGAAGTTTTCTTTCCACACATTAAAACACTGCTACATCTGCGTCATTTAAAAATGGGTCTTATGGCATATGCAGAAAGCGTAGCTTAAGCCCAGCTTGCGCAGTTGCGCAGTCTGGTCAGGGGCTGCGCTTTCCGCTATAAAAATCACGCACAATTTCGTGGTATCTCCTTGTGCGAGAGTGTAGTCGTAAAGATTCAGCGACGACCTGCAAATAAACTCTGAATTGCACACACACGTGGTATCTCCAGAGTAGCCTATTCAGAATGCATATCCTGACAAGACTGCGCAGACGCGCAGGCTTGGTTGAAGCTACTCTGGCAGCATATTACATAACACCATTTTTCGCATGACGCGGGTCTTTAAAAATCTCATTGCGTCTTGTAAATGGATAATCAAACCACGATACTTTCCGATAGAAAATTAAAGTCAAACTGTGTTATTTATAGCAAACTGGCAAATGTCGGTAGCCTATTCTGGCTTGCATACGTCACAAATGTGTGGCCTAATAATTAAACAAATTTCCTTCTATAACGGACAATAATATTTCGGTAATTTTGTCTCACAATACAAGATAAATGGCATTTACTAATAGGGTTTCATTCATTTCGTTCCATAAAATTCGTGTTATTTTATATCTTTAAAGCAATAGTACTGTGTTATCAACATAAGGCGTTTATTAATAGTACATTCCGTCTTGCCCTGAAGATTTATTGACCCAACACTGATCCTGAAAGTCTTGGGGAAGGAATTAACCGGCAATGCAAAATTGGAACAGGGCCAAAATGTGAGTCTATGTTTTGTATGAACATGCAGACAGTAGTACGCATCTCCCTACACTCAAAAGTGTAACATCATATACTACAAAAAAAAATATGCTCAAATCAGTCAATGGCATATATTAATTGTATTCATTCGGGTCTGCTGGCGTTATGTAAAAGGTGATATAAGGTGAAAAGTCGGGTTAAACAGCTACGCAGAAAAAAGACTTGTTTGAACTCGCAACACCCGAAATCAACACACAATATGAAATTATCCGGCTCGGAACTTTTATTGTCCGGGTTTAAATAATAATTGAAATAATTTCTTCACCATCAAACATTCGAACAACCTTACAAGATGGACCACTGCCCACCTCAGGTAAGTTTAAACACGTATTTGAGAGTGAAACGTCCCTTAGTGGTACGAAATATTCAAGGTTGGTATACGCCGTACGCAATGGGTCGGAACGCAACTATTTCGCCTTTGCAAACGCAGAGATCAAGAGCGCAATTGTCTGCCCAAGTTCTATTTTGAAACAACTTCAATCAACACAATCATAAACAAGCGTTCCGACAAGAGTATTTTTTCTATGAATGCATTTTATACCCCTTGTTTTCTCTATTTAATGGTTTGCAGTACTCTTAGTCAAAGTAAGGCAGTACGCAGTACACTGGTCCAAAATAAGGGGATGGGGTTTCACACTATTATATTTCTGTCATGTTACAAGACCACCCTTCTAATAGTAGCCTCTGGCAATATAAGGGAAATTGATCACCCCTAACTAATTATTAGTATCACCTCATGTTAATAGAAAGTCATCACTTCTTACATGCGTATTATCTTACTTTGGGTTCTGGTAAGTATTTCTAGTTATATAAACTACAAAGCTTACGAAAAAGGCAGATTTTTATCTTCAAGACAGCGAGCCAATTTGGAAGATTCAGTGAAGATCACAATACGATTGCTCTGGTTTAAGTAAGTACACAAGGCACATGGAGGGATATTGTCATTCTTTGATAACGGAACTGTTCAAGAATGATTTATTTTCTCTGTGAGCCTAAATGAAATAATCACAAGATGAGATGAGAGATCAGCTTTTATTCCAGTCATGGTCCTTTCTACGCATATGAAAAAATAAACAAGAGCACCGCATAACGGGTGCAACGCTCGGCTACGAGTGCTTGTCAGATTTTTTTTTAGAGGTCACAATGACCTTGATCTTTGACCTAGTGACCCCAAAATGGGTGAAGCTTGTAGAACTCCTCAAGGTGCATCTTCATATAAAGTTTCAAAGTTGAAGGTGGAAACAATTTGATTTTAGAGCCCATGTTAAAGTTTTATATTAGAGGTCACAATGGCATTGACCTATAACCTAGTTACCCCAAAATGGGTGTGGCGTTTAGAACTCGTCAAGGTGCATCTACATATTAAGTTTCAAAGTTGTAAGTGGAAGCAATTTGATTTTAGAGCCTATGCTAAAGTTTTATATTAGAGGTCACAGTGACCTTGACCTTTAAGCTAGTGGCCCCAAAATGGGTGTGGCATGTAGAACTCATGAAGGTGCATCTACATGTGAAGTTTCAAAGTTATACGTGGAAGCACTTTGATTTTAGAGCCAAGTTTAAGATTTTAGCACGACGCAGATGGCGGAGGGCCGAGGATAAGACGAGCTGGCTATGACAATACCTCGGGTTTTCTCCGAAAACGACGAGCTATTAAATAATAAAATGCAATTTATAATACCATATATAAAACAACAGAAATAACTAAGTCTTCAATTTTCTTATCATTTTTACACAAACAAGTGAAGGTTCAATAAATAACAAGAGCAGTATCCATCGGAAGACATATGCCCCCGAAAAACGCTTTATTGAAACCTAAACGCAGATTTTGAAACCTAAACGCGGACCCTAAGTTCAAGGTCAAAGGCGTCAAAATAATTGTGCGTATGGAAAGGCCTTGTCCATATACACATGCATACCATATATGAAGGTTACATCTGAAGCGACATAGAAGTTATGAGCATTTTTTGAAACCTTAACGCAAAAGTGTGACGGACAGACAGACGGACGGACAGTCTGATCACTATATGCCCTCCTTCAGGGGCATAAAAAGCCTTTGCATTATAATAACAAAACATAAACTTATGTTAAACTAACAACTATGTTAGACTTACAACTTTAAAAAAAACAACAACAGGAGCACGTCCTTAATTGTGGTAAATGCTTATCCAACAATATTAAAATTGCCAAAGTCGAAAACATGTGCAGTCTATCGTAACAGCCAGCATAAGTGATTAATTTTAAAGGATTGTTGTCTTTCAGTAACTGATTTATAGCCAATGCTCAAGCTTTACACTGCCCAATGCTAAGGTATAATACCTTTTCACTGCCTTTAGAAAGATTAATTAAAAAGATGTGTAAAACATTTAATCAAATGTTCAATATAAAACGTGTTACATATAAAGATATACATGGAGTCAATCTTCAGAGTGACTATTTACATAGTGTATATTTTTGGGCAGTACGCTTAATAAAAGAATAATATCATTCGTAGCATTTTTAACCATGACAGTAACATGAGTTCATTCATTTATATTTTGACACACTTAAGGACTTTCAACTATCAGCTATACAAATATATCATTTTAAGTATGTTTGACCTTTCAAAATAACATCAGAATATGAATA
This sequence comes from Dreissena rostriformis, assembly GCA_007657795.1. NCBI lineage: Eukaryota > Metazoa > Mollusca > Bivalvia > Myida > Dreissenidae > Dreissena > Dreissena rostriformis. Next base: position 26,245 of record VMBQ01004017.1, read on the forward strand.
TGAACACAATGTTAATAACATCACAATTCCCGTTACTTTAAATCTATACAAAGTTCTGCTTCAAGGTTTTTCAAGAGCATACTATTTTGGTGTAAGGAAAGTTATAGCGGTTTTCACATTTGAGCATGCGGTTTATCTTCATCTTGTTCTTGTATAACATAAAAATCGTCATATGAGGTTCCTATTACATTGGTCAAATAAAATTCAAAATTATCATTATACTGAAACTAGCAACACATGTCCATAATAATTCTTAATGTTTCTTACCAATACAAAAATACCTTACATTGTAAAAGACTGGACAATGGGAACAACATTTGAACAATAATTAAAGTACAATTTATATGTATCATCAGTACAGCAAATTTCAAGCAGCATGTATAAAGTGTAACTATTGAAAAATTTATATATGCTAGGAAAACATTGTTAAATGGTTGAACATTTGTTCTTTTTGAGAAGTTTCATGGCATATTTTTATACCAAACAGTCACTTAGCCCCATAATATAAATACTACAGAGTTCTGCATTATAGGCCTAGGTGAAATGTGCATTGGCATATTCTGTGAGGTATGATAACATGTGTCTAAGTCTTAGGGTTATGGGTAAATTGCTGTAATTCTTTCTATATCAGACTTTGTTAAATAAATGGGTGAGCCAACTTAAACAAAACAAGATATGTGTTTGTCAGAAACACTATTTCCCCTTTTGCACCGCTTTGAAGCTATATATTTGACCTTTGACTTTGAAGGATGACCTTAACCTTTCACCACTCAAAATAAGCAGCTCCATGAGATACACATGCATGCCAAATATCAAGTTGCTATCTTTAATATTGCAAAAGTTATTGCAAATGTTAAAGTTGGGGCAAACAAACAAACCAACCAACAGACAGGGCAAAAACAATATAGTGGTGGGGGACATAAAAATCACAAAAAATATCAAAGCCCTAAGTCTTAGGGTTATGGATAAATTGCTGAATTTCTTTCTTTATCAGCTTATGTTAAACAAGACTATTGCCAAGCAATTTATGTCCCCTACCAGCTCCACCATTGTCAGATTTTTTTTTGATTTTTTTTTGTTGCCATAGCAACCAGAATTTTTGATGTAGAAACAAAATGAAATGATGTGAATAATATCTATATTGCCATCTATCTATGTTTCAAGTTTCATGAAAAATATGAAGAGCTTTTAAAGTTTATCGCAGGATCAAGAAAAGTGTGATGGACCGACAGACAGACAGACAGACACACAGAGCACAAACCACAAGTCCCCTCCGGTGAAACCGGTAGAAGACAATAATCGGTGAGCCAACTTAGAAAAACACACACAAAGTATCAAAGCCCTAAGTGATAGGGTTATGGATAAATTGCTGAATTTCTTTCTTTATCAGCCTATGTTAAATGAATGGGTGATCCAACTTTAATTTAAAAATAAAACAACATATATATACACTTATACACGAGGTATTGGAAAATTCTGCAACAGCGCTTAAAATACGACACTATTGATCAAACATAATTAATTACATCATGTCTAGTTGCTCTACCAAATTTGAAAGCCATCCATGCAAAACTGTAGTAGTTGCACTCAAAAGACTGACCTGACAGACAAACGTACATATATACCTTTAGATAAGTTATTACAAAAATAGCGCAATGCTGCAGACTTTTTAAATGACCCTCATACATATATTTTTACATACATCATGTACATACAAGCTCTCGAATTTGCCTTACACAATATTTTACAATCAGTAAAATATTTCAATCAAATAATATGAGACAGGAAACAATAATAGAATCAGGACCCAAAACCCATGTGATGATGTCCCATTGAATAATTCATAAACATAATTTTTTCCCAAATGTGTTATTCATCCAATCACAAAAACAAGAGTATCACCTTCCTGGTGCAGACTTCTTATCTATTTTTCTGATTTTATAAGTCTAAAGAGGGAGAAAGCTGTAGTAGTTAACAATATATGCACACATTCTCAGAATTTCAGAAATGCCCCTCCTAAGTTTTATCAAGTGTCAATCACACTCAAATTTTACACTGCATATTTTTTAGCTGATACTTGATGTTCATCCATGTTCTGTTTCCAAGTGCTTTGCAGTTGTCCTGAACTTTCATTATCTCCCGTTTTCCCCAGGTAGATGCCTGCAGTTCGGGACTAGGTAGGAGGAAAATGCATCAAGCAATGCAGCATGCTCTTGACGATACCATGGTCTATGCACCTGTTTCTTTTTCCCTGTTTTCCCTGTTTTAAAAATAGATATGAAAACATGGATAACAAGAGATAACAAGTCAGAAACACAATGCCCCCTACTGCGCCGCTTTGAATTAAAAAAATTATTTTTTGATTGTATAACTTTCCTTGCCTTGTGAAAATGATCTTGACCTTTCAGCACTCAAAATGTGGAGCTCCATGAGATACACATGCATGACAAATATCAAGCTGCTATCTTCAATATTGCAAAAGTTATGGCCAATGTTAAAGTTTAGGACTGACAGACGGACTGACAGTTCAACTGCTATATGCCACCCTACTGGGGGCATAAAAAGTAGAGACAAGAGCGCCGCCAATGGGTGCTAAAGCTCGTCTGTTATTTTCTCGATTTCATATAAAAAGACATTTTTAGGTAATATATACAGAGCCATATTATATAGGGCGGCAGTTTTGAAATGTCTATTTAAATGTCTATTTTAATCAATGCATGTCAAAAGTTTCAACCGAAAATGTGATTAGCATATGTACAGCATTAAGTGCCAAATGCAAAGAACAATCTCATGCATCTACATAACAACCTGACAAGTGTACAGAACAACTTCATGTCTTGTAATCTGCACATAACCACTTGATAAATGTACAGGATGGACTGCAAAATGCAAAGAATCATCTTGTTTTATATCTACATACCAATTTTTTAAATGCACAAAACAAATTAATAAATAGATGTACATGTAACCATTTGCTAATTGTACAGAAAAATCTAACCATTGCGCAGGACCATCTATTAAAATGATGGCTGAAAATATTACACTGCAAACCAATTGCTTACTTTCACTGTTCTGTGGGGAACAAGTAGATGGATTAGTAATATGTAGCACATTTGGCATGGTGCATAAAAAAACAAGAGCTGTCAGAGGACAGCGTGCTCGACTATTCGAGTGCTTGACAGTATAACGTAAGCCATCATGAAGGGGGGGTCNGTGGGTGTCAAAGTATGAATCAAATGTGATCATAAATAAAGAAGTTATGGCAATTTAAGCAAAAAGTTCAATTATCTTAGTATAAAAGGGGTCATAATTCTGTCAGAATGCTTGATACAGTTGTCTGCTCTTGTTTATAGATTGGGGTAATGTTGGTAAAGAAGTATGCAAAATATAAAGGCAATATGTCAAAGGACATAGCTAATATTTGGGGTGGTACGCAAACTTTCACATTTGCACGCTAACGCTAACGGGAACGGAAACGCCGGGGTGAGTAGGATAGCTCCACTATATATATTTCATATATAATAGTCGAGCTAAAAATGTCATATACACATATAGTTAACAAAAGGGCCAATAGGCCCTGGGTCCCTCAACTGAGAGTCTGAGATGGAAAGACACAATGATTAAAACTCTTCAGCAAATATTTCAAAACATTGGTAAGACTGACTTTAAAAGATGGTGTTCCAAAGTATATACACTAGGCCTATTTAGAAAATTACCGTACCCACTGTGGCGGCCATATTTTTAATACCCATAAGAACAGTTTTTCTAGAGTGTTCACTGGCTTTATTTACTACATATATACATGGAAAATGACAAACCACCCTTTCCGTGGCCATGTTTTCAATTGACATGAACAATTTTCAAATTCAATCAATAAATTTTTAAGCTCTGGCGGCATACTGGAACTAGCATTTAAGCCAAATAATGGCCCTTTTTGATAGAATCCCAAGTAAAGTTTTCATTCCAAGTCACATGCAGCAGTCCAAGTGTCTATCTATGAAGGTGCTTCAAGAAGGTCAACTAGAAATTCTTGACCCATAAAAATCTTTGAGAAGAATATGGATCTTAAAACCATTAAAAGGTACACGAGATACATAATTAAACTGAACATGACCTTTAATAATGTTACACTGACCTTACACCTCATTTGCACATACTGTAGAAAACATTTAAATTGAATCTTATTCCTTGCCCACTTTTCACTTCACACTACAAGGAGAACTTACCTAAGTTATCTCTCGGGTTGCCACAGTCACTATCACTTTCCTGCGAGTCTTCTTCAGGGTGATAATCTGGATCCAGAACATTGTCATCACAATCTTCGAATTCATCCTTTTCATCTGGTTCATGAATTTGGATATTCCTGGACCTGTTAACCAAACAAGTGCAAACTAAACATTGGTACAGTTACCACAGTGCTTATTTTCCAGATATGCTTATATTCAAATATGTGCTTAGTTTCCAGACTTTACAATGCTGGATTGGCAATTTAATAAACACAATTCGTTGCTTGTGATAGTTCTTGTTTTAATTTGGCCAAGCAATTCAGGAAATGTTGTGAATATTTCCTTTTTTTAGCTCTGGCAGCAATAGAGGGGAACGGTCCTTGCTATTTGGGTGACAGACCACACAAGGATTATTCATGTGGTTACTATAAAGTTGGCAAAGCGGTTGCCGAGGAGTTGTCATTTAGAGTAATCAATGACGAATGGGATGACAGATAAAACTCACTATAGCTCAAACAGAGCCTTTCAGCTTTTTAGAAATTACAACAGACTAAGTCATCAGCACACAATGGTCTCAATAAATGATAGGAGAGCTGACTTACCTTAGAAATGGAAATGGCCAAATTTCTGATCCCACATCAGACTCTGAATCATCAACAACTTCATTGCCTAAAAAAGATGTTATGTATAATGGAATGAGCTTGATAAAGAGAAAACAATGTCTTTATCTTTTCGAACAAACAGATGTATTGCATGTATCAAATATGTATTGTCTGAAGCTTCAGTATTCTACAGGAAAATTCTATATACAAACTTTATCTGCTTTAAGCCAAAAAAAAAATTCATTACAGGATGCTTAACATGTAGCACTTTTTATGTGCTACATAAACACAGACAGATACAGACACACACTTATTTAACAAGAAGGCCATAGGACAATTATCTGAGGCACAACCCTACTGTCGCTTGCAGATAAGTTATCTGTTACAGTAGAGGACACTAGAGAATGCCAAAATCAATTAACAAAAAATAAGCCCTTTCAGTATTCTACATATATGTTCTCTCAATCTTCTGCTTTTGGTTAGGCAACTGATTTCCTCAGCTTTTTATGTAAGGAATGACTCACGATTTTATCACATGAAGACATTTAATTCAAATGTTATAGAAGAGCTGTCCATTTAATAGATAATGTTCGACTATAGAGTATTCAAACTAATATACCTACAATGTAGACTTTAATGGAGGTACATACAGAAATGAGATAATATTACATGGGCTTTGTATGAATATGAAGATTTAAATTAAATTCAGCCTGGAGTTTTTAAGTCTATGGACATCTTGGTATAACAAAAGCTAACCATGTGAGCTAAAACATACAACAGTCTTATGCCATTTCCCATACAGATTGGGTCATATTTGATATCAATGGGCTGTAGCTGCAGACTCTTAAAATGAATTCAATTTAACATCTATAAGCCAGAAAACAGATGTCATCGGGCAATGGATTACAAGGAGGCTCAATATGTAGCACGTTTGGTGTGCTACATAAACACACACACGTGTTCCACAATGGTCTACCAACTGACAGACAGACTAGACTGACAGACCAACCAACGACAGACAGACCAACCAACATCCAGCAAAATAATATACCCCTTCTTCTGATAAGAGCACGTTGTAAGTTTGACATGAAGAGCGTCTTATCAAACATGTTAATCCCTTTTAATTTTGGTTGGCAATTAGTTGTTATTGTTGATGTATTTAGTAAGCAACTTGTGGGTCATTAATTAGCAGCTTGTGGGTAATTAATTTAAAAGCACAAAATCGATTGAAATAATAGCTTGCGAATATTCGAATGCCAACTCTGCAATTTGAATACAGACGATTCAATTGAATTTTCGAATATTCAAATAGTTTTGCCATCCCTATTAAATATCAATGGGCTGTTGCTGCAGCATTCTTTAAATGAATTTAGTTAAACTAAAACAGCTATAAACCAGACACTGATTAACTATAAGACGGCTTCAAATGTAGCACGTTTGATGTGCTACATAAACACACACACACATCATTTTCTGAAAAATAACAGCTTTACTATACCATTTTGAACATCTATGTAAATAAGTGTATAATGGCTAACCCCTTTTTGTGCAATCCTTAACATATGCTGTTGATTGACATGCCTTTGTTTATACATGCAGATTGTTTTTATTATTTATTGCGTGTATATAACATGCTGCCATGTAAATCTATGCATTTTATGTTAAAATCAATCTATCTATCTAATAAATCTATTTATTTGATCTTTAACACCAAGCAGTTGTTTTGATATTGTATCAATGGGCTGCAGTATTCTTCAAATGAATTTCATTAAACTTTAACAGCAAAGCCTATAAGCCAGAAAACTGATTTCATCAGGTTATAAACTACAAGACAACTTAAAATATAGCACGTTTGGTGAGCTATGGGCCAGAAAACTGATTTCACCAGCTGATTTGTTACAAGAAGGCCAGGGTTTTTTTTCAGCATTTGGGGAAGATAGCCCATGGCTTTGAAATTGGGAATTTTATTAGCATTTCAAGAAATTGGGAAAATAAATTGGGATTTAAAATTACATGAAAGATTTTAACATCTTTAATACCCAAACACCACAAACACCATCATGCTAAAGTTTTCCACATAGAGAGCTCACACAAAGTCTTCAGTCACAAACTAATTTCCCTAGTTTCAACATGTTGAATATCAGTCAGCGCTTTGCATTGTTGGAATGTTACTTTATTTAATGATGCTTGCTTAAAAAAATCAACAGTTTTCGTTTGGCCACTTTTTTGCTTTGGAATCTTTTTCACGTAACATTTCAAATTGTGTAACATACTTGTTTTCCACTCAGCCGAATCACACAACACTTAAATTTCATCAAAAATATAATAAGCGCCTGAACAACACAGATAACATCGGGCACAGGAATAATTCAGACGTTATGCAAATCATGGTAAAATCTTACACGAGCTGTCAGAGGACAGCGCGGTCAACTATTCGAGTGCTTGACAGTATAACGTAAGCCATCATAGGGAAATTGTTCAAATTATTCAATAGGGTCAAGATAATAGATCAGGTATATTTTCCACAATCTATTGAACATTTGTAAAGACATAAAACAAACTAATAAGATTTAATTTTAAGTTTGATAGCAATAGCTTGGGTGGGAAGTTTGGACGGTCCTTCAAAAATAAAGTAAATAAATATTATTTTTCTTTAACCATGTTTCAAAGAAAAAAAATCTTTTTGGGTTGGCTAGGGGGGCAGGGATTTTGGGTTGGGGCGTTGGGTATTGTTTGGGTTGAATCCATTGTTGTATTCAGGTAAGTGTTGTTCGGTCAAAGTATTAATAAAATCTGATCATAAATAAAGAAGTTATGGCAATTTAACTAAAATTAATTCTTTTAACCTTGAGAATCAAGGTCATTCAAAGGTCAAGGTCTAATTGAACTTGCCAGGTACATTACTCTCATAATAATAATAAAATATTTGAAGTTTGAAAGCAATAGCTTTTATACTTTAGAAGTCAAGTTGATCTAAACACAAAATTCAACAAAATATTGTTTCTAAGACAAAAAGAGGCCATAATTCTTAAAAAATGCTTGATACAGTTGTCTGCTCTTGTTTATAGATTGGAGTCATGTTGGTTAAGAAGTTTGCAAAATATGCAAGCAATATGTCAAGGGACATGGGAAATATTTGGGATGGTACGCGAACATTTGCACGCTCACGCAAACGCTCACGCTAACACTCATGTCGACACCGGGGTGAGTAGGATAGCTCAACTATATATATTTCATATATAAAAGTCGAGCTATAAATGAAACAAATTCAATTAACTAGGATCACATTCATTGCCTTTTAAGCTAAGATCATGCATACCAATGTACATATTTTATAAGGCAAAGAGAAGACACATAAGGTTAACCATAGTCATAAGCTCACATCAGGGACATATTTTGCATGTCAGTATCTATGTTGACACTGCTGTAGTAATTGCTGCTGTACAATATGTATTAAGCACAGCTTTTGCATTTACTTTTGAAGAAGGGCATGGATCGTATGACAGTGTGTGTTTACAAAAATGTTGTGGAAATTTTTTAATTTCTGAAGTAACACAAAGTATCTGAATAAGCAAAGATAAATGTTTTTATTATATATTATTATACATATATTATATTTAAGTTACATTGACGGATATTGTGTAAAATTGTTAGTGATGAAAACAATACATCTTTCTTCATATATAACTATATCTGTAGACAAAAACAAAAAATACAATTTTTGTGGAAACTTACTATTTATCCTTCGCAAGATAAGCTTTTAGGTTGGGATCTTTAACCCCCCGCAACTGTTTTACGACAGAATAGTATGGTTCACTGAAATTAAAAAAGAAGTAACTGTGATTTGATTTTATTAAAATAAATTTATGTAACTATGTAGGTTTGAACATAGACAAGTAACTGTTGCCCACAAACATATAAACTGCATTCTCTGCAAGTGATGACATATTTAAAGTTTATAGTTATAAATGCCAATTTAGAGAATGTGGAGTGGTTTTTATGTCCCCCACCACTATAGTGGGGGACATATTGTTTTTGCCCTGTCTGTTGGTCTGTCTGTCTGTCTGTTGGTTTGTTTGTTGGTTTGATTGTATGTTGCGTCAAACTTTAAAATTTGCAATAACTTTTGCAATATTGAAGATAGCAACTTGATATTTGGCATGTATGTGTATCTCATGAAGCTGCACATTTTGAATGGTGAAAGGTCAAAGTCAGGTCATCCTTCAATGTCAAACTGGTCAAATATATAGCTTCAAATCGGCGCAGTAGGGGAAATAGTGTTTCTGACAAACATATTTCTTGTTTTGTTTAGCTCACAGAATATTAATTTATACCACCTAAATTAAAGTCAACTAGAAGAACAATATCCATTATAAGGCCTCTGGGCTCTGAGTTTGATCATTACCTTTTGGATAGGTAGTCATGCAATCTCCAAAATGACAGAAACAGTAAGGACATGCATTTGCATGAGTACACATAAAAATCTGAAGCTAAAAAGTTTTTTGTAACTACTTCAACCGACAATCAGTAAAAATTTGTCACTGCATAACTGTCAATGATAGGATGTACAGCTATTACAGATCAAGTATTGCTCTTTCAGCATGAGTATTAAAATCTTCAAACTCGTTCAATGATTTAAACAAAATCGTATCTATACATGCATGTATAGAATACGCTTTTATTTATTTTGAAATTATTTTACATTATTAAAATTGCTTACTCTTCATTCTGTTCCATCAGTTCGTCTTTAATGTAGTGTCTCACACACTCTATGGCCTTGAAAAATAAATGTCAAAATGTTAAATACTCATAGACAGATTGTGATTAGGAATACAAGAATACTGGCATTTTATAATTGTTAATTATACTATTTAAATTTAAAATACTTGTGTTTTTGCTTGAAAGTGAAAATGTACCAAAGACAAGGATGCTCCAGCATCACAAGTAATTTTAAAATCTAACTTATAAGGGCGATATCATTCAATGGACTTGAAACACTATGAAGCTAAGGATTTTACATATGATTGTCAAAGTTCAAAAGCACCTTTTGACGATGGCAAAAATATCAGCATCATGAATATTTCACATGACACATCATACTATTGTTGGTATTAATTTTTCCAAGAATCATTTAAATCAGAACATGTTTAGCAAAGTTATTGACTGGACATTGATTTTTGAAAAAGTTCCAAAGCACAGTTAGACCTTGACCTTCTCGTCAGAATTTTGAGTCTTTCACACAACACATGTGGTTTTTACTTATGCCAAGTTTTATTAAAATCTGACCATATATAAAGGTGTTGAACAGACACGAAAACATTTGGGCCATTAATAAATTATGTATTTACCAGTCCTATATATCTGCTTATACACATAAAGCATAAAAACAATTACTGGCACTAAATACATAAATTGAAAAAGTAAAACACAAAGTGTCCATTATGTCTGTCACTGACCTTGAAGTATACCACATGGCTGTTGCAACAAACATTGTCTTAATAAGAACATCATTGGTGCCAACTTATTTTGCATTCCAAAAAGTTTTAGCACAGTTTTAAGCAACAAAAAAAAGAAACATGCACATTTGTCGAAGTCTCCATAATAAAAGTTTCGATAAAGAGATTGCCCACCAGTAAATTGCATAAAAAATAACTTGCTTACCACACAGCTGAAGATGGCAAATCCAAACCCATTTTTCACTTGCCGGTTGCCTGCCATAAACTGGTTAGCAGAATGCATCCATGGAAGAGGGCTTAAATTGTTGGAAAATCAAACAATGATGAGAGGTCTATTGTAAAAACACTTTGATGCAAAAGATGTTCATTTTTATCTTTCAAAAGTTCCAAAACAATTTTAATCCGGCAGTGTGAAGGATGTTTCAACTCGTACTTTGATAATGTGTCAACAGGTAAATGTTCAAAAGTATTAAAGATTACCTTGATGATCCTACATGGTTCAATATCATGCTGGCTCTGCTGATTCCTGCAGCCATCTAAAAAAAACAATCAGTATCATAACTTTCTTTCATCATTGAATATCATTCTTAAGTTTACAGAACTTCTCAACTTGAACCAATTGTGCCCAAGGTCAAGCCTGTTGCCCAATATGCATACTATATTTATTTATCAATTGAAGTTTTTACTGTCTTATAGCTGTCTAAAGCTTAAAAATAAGCATCAAGTGTAGTTTGCGAATCAAACAAGTTTATATATTTATTTATTTATTACCTATATAATTGTGTGTGTTACATATACAACTATTTTTATCAAAAATTAAGTAGGTCTGTTACTCACATTATCACAGGCGTCTTTCGCACAGATAAAAAATGTGCCCTCACCCTCTTCCTCCTCATCTATAATAGTCTTAAATATAAACATAATCATTAAATTTAATGAAAAGATTGCCTTAACAATATTTAAGCTAACAGTATATTACAGTTATTTACACCACATCAAACGCTATTTGGAAAAGTAAGACAAATATTTTTACCTTGAAATTTTCTGGAATCTCAAATATCTTTTCCTGTGAAAGATCCTGCAAAAGACAATATTGTTAATTGGAAGCCAAATATTATGATAAGTTTGCTACAGAGCTATTTTATGCCCTTTTTCGAGGAGGCATACATTTGCACATGTTGGTCGGTTGGTTGTTTCTTCGTAAAGAAGGATACATTAATTTACCTTTGACAAAAGTTTTACAGATTGGTTATTGCTTGTTTATAAGATCCATATTGTTTTTGGCGTTAATACCTTAAAGTGATATCTTGAGTTCTGTATCTCCCTCATTCTTTATATTTGGTCTAGGTGTTACTTACAACTAGAGGAAAACACTTATGGTTTTTCAATCGATACCTAAAAGGTCAAGGTCACGTTTACATTTTCTTAATTTGATCTCCTTGTGGGAGTGCTGTTGTAGGTTCTGCATGTCCCTCAGTCTTCATTGATAATAATTTTTTTTGCTTACCAGTAAACGAAGACCTGTATTGATTTTGTCATTTATACCTCAAATGTCAAAATCACAAGGTAATGTTTGCATATTTTCTGTATATGATAGCCTTGTCAGAGTTGTATCTAGATTTCTGTTTTCCTTTNCTTAATTAATGTATGTACCATATCTACATACTGGTATATACATTCAAACTACCAAAACTGCAACTATTTCTAAAGAAGTCAGTATTTTTGTAATTTTTTTCTTCCAATAAAGGTTTATAACCATGCACAGCATGGTCATTTATAAAACAAGCTGTTGATAACTTGCACATTGTGATGTGGAATAAATAATGTCAACATGCATGGGAGGTTAGTATTGTATTGGTTCATTGGAAGGTATGGCATAGCCATTAAGTCCCAACGCCCAATAGCGGAAAACCTTAAGCAAAACTCTGCAAGTCAAAAATTTAAAAATATTAAAATTAAACAAACCCTCAAACAATGGCAAAGCAAAGTTGCTTGTCAACACATTAGAATTAGTGATATTTTTGGCCTGCTCCAGTTGCATGCACGTTCACTTTATTATAAAATTGACTGAACAATGAAAACACTAAACTCCGGGTCGCTGGGAGTTGCAACTGGTTATTTGAATATTCCATGTCAAGTCTCCTCCCCGAAATCTAGGCGCTAATTTATTCTGTAATATTAGCAACATAATCTATTTTCTGGCATAAATAAACACAAACAGATCATATATTTATTACAAATACACAAATTAAAACAACTTACGCAGGGCCCTTTCTACACTTTGGGGGATTGGGGCCGGGCCCTTAGAGGGGGGAATTTTGCGTCGTTTTGGGCAAAAAGGGGAATTTTAGAAGATCTTATCACCAACCATTCAACACTAAAAATTGCTTTATTTTAATGTAATTTACATAAATATACATGTAATCAAAGGTTCATAGCACGATACCAGCTGGCAACATAGGTATAAAAGTAAAAAAAATAAAATATTTTTTTTTTTTTTTTTTGGAGGGGGAATTTTTAGTTGAAATAGGGGAAAAAAGTATACTATTTTAAGGGGGGAATGGGGCCGAATTTCGGCCCCAAAAACGGCCAAACGAGGGCCCAGTTACATGATGTGGTGTGCTCGAATAATAATTATATTAATCTCTAAAGTTTCAAACATGTCAACGGTTTATTAAAATGTTTAAGTTTTTGAAATTGAAAAAGCTGAGTACTCCGAAAATTCTGAATTCAAAAATACGCTATTGATTATCACCGGAATCCTCCGCGAGAAAGATCTTGTGTCTAACCAACCAATTGTAATACACTGACTTTCTACGGAACCTCCGTAAGATAGATCGAATGGTCAATTCAAAACTTGGACTTTCGGTTTAACAACGGTTTTTATAAAAAAAATCTTTTGAGCATTTATCAACAAACAACACGCAAATTTATATCGATGGTAACAGGTATTGTGTTTGTTACGCTGTTTTAGGTTGATTGAATTCGAATTTATAGACAAACTTGAGACTTATTATTTTGACATTGAATTTGGTCTAATCAAGAAGAGCTCAGAGCATTCAAGAAGAACTAACTAGATGTAGTGAATATTTTGGTGTTTCTTGTAGCAACTATGCAAGGTTGATCTTCCTTTTTCCAGATAAATTCTCTAATTACAACAGTCTGTCCACTTGTTAGTCGTGAAAATTTAGCTGCATCGTAACAGATGCATCTACCCTGTACAGCTTGGCATATTTAGAGGCATCTATCTCATTTTCGATGGGAAACTCTGCAGGAGGCTGGCAACTAAAAAAATCGTTTACTTTTGGTAGCTGAGACCTGAACACAATCAAATTGTCTGCGTAATTCGCTTTGCAACAGTTATGATTGCAGCAAATACATATGAAAACTGACCAATGGAAAGCGAAACTTTTTGAAGAATCTGGTGCGTAGACCTGTACTGTAGAAGAAACACGGTTGGTTTCGAACAAACACGACATGTCAGCTCCTCTGCGCTTGGAAGTGGATTCAATGACAGCCATGAGGGCAAACCACATACTTTGCTCGGAAAGAATCTACTTTTCAGAAGGAATATCTCTTTTTCTTCGACAAAGCCCAGCTCCACATTTCTTTTAGCGGCCATTTTGGAAATGGCTATAAATCACTTTGTTTGTGGGTTACAAAACACACTTAAAGCATCGGATTCGCTGTTATTTTGATCATTTTCACGCCGTTTAGAAAAAGAACGTATGACGTTCATTCGCCTTACTTTAGTAATATTTTATTTCCATAAATATGGCATTGATACAAATTTATACATGTGTATGCAGTAGTAGTAGTAATAGTAGTAGTAGTACTTAGTAGTGCTCAATGCTCGATTGGTCATTGTCGGCTCGGGTACGACTTGCATGTACCCCGGGTACTCATAAGTATACTTACATGTACCTCGGGTACGGTAAATATTCTATAACGTACCCGGGAAATTTACCGCTATATCGGTCGTTGTCGGCTTTTTTTGTAAATCAATTTATTCACATTTTGTCAATTTTCTGTAAAATAACATCTATATTATCGAAACTCATGCTCAAAAAGCACGTCGATGCCGTTTTTTTTGTATCATTTTCACACCGTTTAGAAAAAGAACGTATGACGTTCATTCGCCTTACTTTAATAATATTTTATTTCCATAAATATGGCATTGATAAAAATGTATACATGTGTATGCAGTAGTATTAGTACTTAGTAGTGCTCAATGCTCGATTGGTCATTGTCGGCTCTGNGCGCTTGGAAGTGGATTCAATGACAGCCATGAGGGCAAACCACATACTTTGCTCGGAAAGAATCTACTTTTCAGAAGGAATATCTCTTTTTCTTCGACAGAGCCCAACTCCACATTTCTTTTAGCGGCCATTTTGGAAATGGCTATAAATCACTTTGTTTGTGGGTTACAAAACACACTTTAAGCATCGGATTCGCTGTTATTTTGATCATTTTCTTAATAATGTAATATAAAGACTCATAAATACAATTAAAAATAATGCACAAAGCATGTGCTAACAGACATTGTCTAACTTCCAGAATCTGTACCGCCTAAAAATTTGGCAGTGAGGGTGGGAGTATTTTTATTGCAGAATTTGCGCAATTTTACCAATTGTAAACATTCATATTGTCGTACAGTATATACATATATCTAATTCCTCTGGGAAATACCCACTTCTGCCAAATCATACAAATGTTAAGATTCATACAAATATAAAGACTCATACAAAGATAGAGACTCATACAATTTAAAATTATACATATAACATAACATATTAATAGTATATCAAAAAGTAAATGGAGGAAAACAAAAGTCCATAAATAAATAATAATTTAATAATGTATGTATACCTGTTATTTACCTAAATTATTAAGTCATTTTTATGGGCAGGAAAAGTAAATATGCGTCCTGTCAATACTACATGGATTAATTATCTTTCCTTTATGTTCCTCACATTGGGGACCGGCTATCGTCCCTCCCAGGTTGGAGTTGTTGAGGCTATCTCCAAATTAACGATTTACTTCCCCAGTTTGCGGGGCCTTTGTTCCCCGGGCGTCTGTTGTTGCAGCCGGACCCCGTGGTTCCAAGCAATCCCCCTGTTGTGTCTTGTCAGGCCACAAATAACCCCTTAGCCACTAATAACCCTCCGGCCATAAGTATCCCTCCTGTCCCAGCAGTGATGACTATTACAAATAAATAGAAATTCTTCCGTCGCCTTCGACACCGGCCACTTGAACGTATCCCTTTTTGTTATAGGTGATGTGCTTTGTAAACAGCTGACTGTGCAGATTTACACACTGGTCACAAAACAACCCTCACTGTAGAACTCTGCCTCTGTTAAAGTGTCATTGCTGAGAATAATGTAATGTAAAAATAATGTAAACAATAATGTAATTCTGTATGCCAAAAAAAAATGTTAGTGACCCCAGTTAAAACAAAAATAATAAATAAAACTATTATATATTAAGTATTCATCATTAAATATTTAGATAATAAAGGTCAGGTTATAATATAAAACATAGAACTCTTCCTCTAGTTTCAGAAGGACTACAGCCTTTGGTTTTTCCTTTCTGGGAGAAGTTGTTGACATAGAGTTCGCCCTCTAGTTTCAGAACGAAACAGCTTCTTTGTTTATATTTATTACATATGATATGGCTTTATTCCACGGAGACTGACATCTTCCTGTTTCGCAGGTTGACGTCCAGAGCACAAAAACAGTCTCTGTCTCCAAACCCTGCTATATAACCGACTGAGCTATTTCCGCGCCTTGAGTTTGAGCGGTATTCCAAACTGAATCAATGGTCGGACGAAGAGAACGCAGAACAGCCTCTGTTCTTCCTTGTGTAGGACCTCCACTAACCTTCTGCCATCTGAGCAAAAACTACACACTGCAGCTTTTTCCAGCAAAAGAAATGGGTTTTTCCTTCAGTGCAACGGGCGCATTAATGAGCTTAGCTCTTGCTGCAAAATCATTATTACTCGTGTGACATTAATTTTCGTGGATTGTGTGGATAACCGATTTAAGAACAATTAATTATTTCTTATGTTTCCTTTTTCAAGTTGTATAACCAACGAAATCCAGACACTCGCCCCACCTGGAGTTCCTCTCGGGTGTTGGAATTGTGCCGAAGCTACATGGAGGCTCCTGCTCAATGTATTCCTCCTCAAAGTATCCAACTGTATCTCAAAGACCTTTGTTAATTTGTTAAATTGTGATTCAATGTGCACATCGACAAATGTCTCACATTGCTTGCGCAGTTAATTTGTTAAATTTGAGTGTGAAGAGCCGGTTATGGGCCTTTCCCTTGTGTTATACAAACATGGTTCACATAAGTTCGTCTTTGATTCGTGATTCGATCTGACTTCATTATTGATAAACATCGACTTCTTTTCTGTAGGGTTTTCACGATTAGCTTTCCGTGAGGTTCGTCTACAACTACAGCAATCACTAGCAACGACATTAAATATAATACTCACATAAACAATCAATTTCTTTTCTCAAGCAACTTCTGCAAAAGGGTGGGTCCGCCTCGAGCTAGCAGAGTCTTGGATGTCGCCAACATGGTGAGGTCGAGACTGCCAGGGCAGGTATTCACCATCACACCAACCCTTTGTTGTAGGTTGCAAATGTCAGTTTTTTTACCACCAAGACTGTAATACTGGTAAATTCACTTTCCCTTCTGTGGTATCGCTGTTTGCTGACATTTATAAATGCGTCGTCTTTCGCTCTAAATTCATCACTGCTGTTTTTCAAGGCCATTTCCAAACTTTGTCTTCATAAACGCTTCTAGAACTTTATCTTCCCGGTTTTTTCGTCCTGGCTGTTCAGGCTTTTCCCTGTTCCCTGGCCCCGAAAAACGAGTCAACTATTTTCAATTGAAATAATACTCGAATTTCCTGGCCGGCGAATTAATTGTATACCCGGTAAGCAAATTTTTACGGCTTACGCGACATTTTAATTAATAAGTGCAAAACAAACAAAACAAAATACGTCAATCAATAGTGACTCTTGACATTTTCGTGCGTCAAACAATCAATTTAATTCAGTGCAACAATTACATATTGTTTGTCAATTAATAAGCAATAAATAAATATAATAATTATAATCCATTGAGTTATGTCTGTTTCAAGAGCTGAACAATTTGGGTCACAAACCACTTTATCTTGTTCATTGAACTATATGACGTTAAACCCCAATTTCTTGGCACATTGTTTACATTTTTATCAGCGACGCAGACATTGTAAACATTCAGGTCACCAGGTCATCTGGTGCACTTTAATCCGCACCACTGATCACGCGACCTCGAATGCAGACAATGTAAATTCACGTCCAGACGGCTTGTAGCGTATCAGACGTCTAGCATAGGCTACATAGCCTACTATTGGAAGACAATTAAAAATATTTGTGATCCTCTTTACTACTCTGATGTTTCTTTACTGGAAACTCTATCCTATTCGCGGTGTTGATAATGTACATGTATTACGGTGTACGCGGAGAATAAAAGTAATAGTTCTCTTAAACATTTTGAGTAAATTAATTTAATTGTTTTGAATAGGTATATGTCCTATTGTCTTATTTTTAACTCGGGTTTTTATCGCAATATTGTCGGAATTACAAAATTGAAATTAATCTGAGCAGTGCTCTGCGTAAAGGGGTTTAAATGCATGAGCGTAAGGCGTCGTCCCAGATTAGCTGGTGCCGTCCGCATTAAACTTCCTGTAATTTCCATTATATGACAGCGCTTTAAAGTGCATTGCACATTCACGGATGTGTTTATTTCCCGTGAAGTGGGGTTTTTTCCATTAAAAGGCCTAGGGAAGATTCCTGCTGTGGCGGATGATTTTTTTTTTTGTTTTTTGTTTCCTTGTGGTAGGGTGTGATGGTGCCTGACGATCATTATCAGCCCGCACCGCCGGATGTGGTTTCCCGTGAAAGCGTTCTCGCACATTCACCGATGTTTTTTTTGTATGTTCTTATTTGGTCTGGTTTTTTCCTTTTGGTAGGGTGTAATAGTGCATGACGATCACTATCAACCCTGTCAAAAGGGTTAAAAGTATAAGAATAAAAATAATCTTATTTTTGTCCAAGTGTAATACCTATAGTTACTTTACATGTATACAGATTAAGTACATTTTGCAGCATAATCACTTCATTGACATCTAGAGGGAAAGACAACTAAAATAAAACAAAAAACTATTTCACCGAGAAGTGGATCCGTGATTCTCGTGGATGTTCGAGTGCAGAAATACAGCTCTTCCTTCTCTTGGAAATGTTTTCGTGGAAGTCTTAGTGCCAATGTGCTATGCCATGAATTTCATGTCGAAGCACATCTGCCCCGATTTGTTCCGGTACAGCTCTTCCTTCTTTTTGAGACGTTCTCGTACATTCACGGATGTTTCCTTGTGGTCGTATATGTGACAGTGCCTAGCGACCACTGCTACACCGCACCACCGGATGTAGTATCTATTGTTGTGGTCCGCGAAAATTCGGAAAATTTGTACACAAATACTTTGGTTTTCCCTGCAATATACCAGTCTTGGCATCTCCGTCATCTTTTATCCTTCCATGTTAAGATTCGTGAATCGATCTTACTTAAATCACTTCGTCATTTCTGTATCATGTCATTTATTTCAGTAACTTCTATAAATGAACTGTTTTTTTAAAAAGGGCCGGAAGTGGTATTTCACGGAGTTTTTCTTTTATACAATATTTGCCTGTCTTTTTAAATTTTTATGTGACCGTGCTTGACGGCAACTGTCTGGTAGCTTCACTTTGATTTTTTGAATGACCGGAGATGTTACCCGGTGCATGTACACTTTTATTTTGTTTTTATTTTTGTAAAGTACATTATTTCACAGTGTGATCTCCACATTCTAATACATAAGTGACTGTACTTGTTGGACGGAAGCCAACAAGAATGTTTTTTTCTTGATTAAGTAATTGTCGGACGATAGCCGAGAAGAATGTTTTTTTTTTATTAACTAATGTGATGGCATTTTTTAATATGCAAGAAACATATTGGTCACTTACCGCTAGAATGCAGCGGTCTGTATGTACCCCGTTGGGCAAAGGCACTCCTGTGCCTGCGGGAAGGGGGAAATCATGGTCCCATTTGAGTCTCTGTCTCTTCTGCCTTGGGTGCGACCGTACGATTACCATGGGGGCGGCGGTCCAAGAGGAGAAAAGTGGGAGGAGTGTAGTGCCGGGCACGAATCGTCTATGTGCAAAGGAACCAACTTCTATTGGACTACGCTTGGATGTTAGTGGATGTTGGCCGAGCTCATCGAGAAGCGGGTCCGTGATTCTCGTGTATGTGAGAGTGCAGCCAGACGACCCTTCCTAGACGAGACGTTGATGCGAGCGGACGTGTGGAACTGTTGTGATCATTAAAGAAGCCGGGAAACGTATTATTGTTGTAAGTCACCCTTTATTATATATTTCTGTGTAGACTACCAGTACTGTCCCCGAACCGAAAGCTAACCGGATTAAAAACACAGCAGTATGACGTTCATTCGCCTTACTTTAGTAATATTTTATTTCCATAAATATGGCATTGATACAAATTTATACATGTGTATGCAGTAGTAGTAGTAGTAGTAGTAGTAGTAGTACTTAGTAGTGTTCAATGCTCGATTGGTCAGTGTCGGCTCGGGTACGACTTGCATGTACCCCGGGTACTCATAAGTATACTTACATGTACCCCGGGTACGGTAAATATAATATAACGTACCCGGGAAATTTACCGCTACATCGGTCGTTGTCGGCTTTTTTTGTAAATCAATTTATTCACATTTTTGTCAATTTTCTGTAAAATAACATCTATATTATCGAAACTCATGCTCAAAAAGCACGTCGATGCCGTTTTTTTGGATNAGACACATAATTGTGGTAGCTATGTCTTAAGACTTAAAAACTAGAATCAGCATCCTGTGACAACTATAAAATTACTTTAGCTAGGTTGCTGAAATTGGTTATGTAGATAGAGGGTCATATGCACGTTATTACGGTTGTTTAGTTTGATAAAACTGTGGTTGTCATGGTTACAAAAATAATTGAAAACTAAAATATGCATCATGACAAAACTACAAACTATCATGTTCTTTAATACTGCGGCAAGATTAACCCGAGAGCGGAAAGCTGTTTTGTTTATGAAAAAGCTCTTGTTTTCTATACCATGTTCAAAATCTGTCCAGGTCTGGCAAGAGCTTTTGTGAGCCAGCACTGGTAACAGATAACTTAAAAGGGATGTAACCTCTGCGAGGAGATTGCAAAACGTCAAAACCTATTCGGTACGTTACTCCATGCTTTTGTCCGGATCAGTATCCGGAAGTTCTGCGTGTTACCAAGACATATCCCCGATGAACATCGGCTGTTTTATGGTTGAGCTTCCTGTAGTCCGGTGTGACTCGTGTGACTGTATTATTATAGGGATTGCCGTGCTCGCTATACCGGTGGACGAAAAAAACGTTTTCCGGAAGTTCGAAGATAGGTGAACAATTTGTGGAAGCAGGAGGGAAATACGGCACAATAGTTGGGGAAAAAACGAGGTTGGAATACTTTTGGTATTTTTTCGTTGCGTCCATGGAACTTTAAGCAGACCTTTATTATTATTGTAAATATACATACATATAAAACGATTTGCATAAAATATACACTAAACATCACAAAGCTTTTTCAACGTTAGGTTCAGATTGCAGTCCACACAAGCTAACCAGGGACGAACTTCCCGCTTTCATGGAATGTTTCGTTTAAAGGAGGTCTCTTCAATCCGGACTGCACAGGCTAACCTAAGATTACACTTTACGCAAATGTATTAAGCCCAATGTTCCCAGAAAATTACATTTCGCTGATGACAGTTTTATTGGATAAAATATCGCAAGGACGTCCGCCAGCCTCACCCCTAAAAAAACAAACATAGAATAATACGCATACATTTGAGCGTCGTTCTGGGAAAACGGGGTTCTAAGCATGTGCGTAAAGTGTCGTCCCAGATTAGCCTGTGCAGTCCGCACAGGCTCATCAGGGACGACATTTTCGATTGTATGGTATTTTTCGTGGAAAAGAAAGTCTCGTCTAAGCGAAAATCTACTTTAGGTTAAAAGTGTTGCCCCTAATAAGTCTGCGTACTGCACAGGCTAATCTTTGTAGACACGTTACGCACATGCATGAAACCATGTTTTTCAATTTTAAATGTGTCTTTAATTAATTATCAAATAGAAGTACGTTATTCATCTAACCTAACTTCCTATCGAAGAGGGATTTTGTACTGAAGCCAAAGGGGTGCGATATTTGAAAGACGTCGTAACTGCTTATTTTAACAGAGTATGGTTTCTAAACGATATGTATAAAGCAAACGATATGTATCATGATGTTTATAAAGAAAATGATAATAATATTTATTTATAAAACATATAAAATTTGAAGACATAAACCAACACCTATTAAATGTGTACTTTTTAGTAAGCATACCCGGTATTATCACAAGTCAAGGCATTTATTGTAAGTACTTTGTTACAACTTTTTTGTAGCTAAATATGTAACTCAGAAATACACCGATAGAATGTTATGTCAACCACGTTGTACTAGAAATTCTTGTATGCGCGATTATCTAACTATTCTTAAAGATTGTTTATTAGTCAATCAACAATGAACAAATTTACAAGTACTAATATATCAAAGTCTTCAATGAACACATGCAATTTCATCTTGATAGCCCCTTGAATAATGTCAAGTACTGTAAAATGATTATCATTCGTGGGCCATTAATTTGTAGTGATTCCATGGGTTGACCGATGCATGAATTTAACACAACACATCGGCAAAATGACCGACGCATATTCCCCTTTACGTTGTTCCTAAATCAGAAATCCACGAATTTACTTGTTCACCAAAAAAGCTATTGAAAAAAACGAAATTTCAATTTAATGAAAATAAGCGAAAATTAATATCTCACTTATTATAATGATTTTTACAGTAATCAAGAATGATATCACGAAGGACTTCCGTTGGTCTTTATGCATTTGCGTAAAATGTCATCCCAGATTAGTCTGTGCAGTCCGCATCGGCTAATCAGGGACGACATTTTCCGTTTTATGGAATTTTTCGTTTAAAAGAGGTCTCAAGTCCAAGCGGAAAGTGTCGTCCCTTATAAGCCAGGGCGGACTGCGTAGGCTAATCTGATATGACACTTAACGCCAATGCATTCAGCCCAATTGTCCCAGAACGAGGCTCATTACCTTGCATTGACTCAGGATATCCGTAGTCGGCCCCACTTGCGAAGAGGAACTGGGGGTAGGAAGAATGCTTCTTGTCACATTGGCAAGCCCAGTCAGTACGGGAATCCACAACGAGGGTGAAAATCTTATCTGTTGAACAATGGGCGTATGGCATACTCGAGTAGACGTGGCGAGTGGAATCCCTATATAATTCAATGATAAAGCGACAACTTTTAGCGAAAATAAATGCAATATTTCGTACATAGAGACCCCCATATCCCTTCTTTTTCTTGGAGGGCATTCTAAGCTTAATCGATTTAAGCAATACAAAAGATATATCATTTTCAAACCAAGAAAGAACTTGACACAAATCAAAATCGACTGTTTTTGCACCTTCTTTTTTCCGGCCGTTTTCTAGTGGAATGTAACCTTTTACAGTGCAATTTTTTAATATAGTCTCCAACTTTATCATATTTCGGGGATTAAGTAGTGAACACCTATTCTTACCCTGTCAGTATCTCCAACAGATTTAACAAGAACAACAGTCTAAAGTGTTAAACATGCCTTCGAGTAAAATATGATGATTTTTTTAGACTCGATTATTTAGTATAATGTAACCTGAAGACGAGGTTTCAAACGGTTTGAGTTATTGTATTATTGAATCATTATATACATGTGCGTAAAGACTTCCATGGTTATTAATGCATTTGCGTTAATTGTCATCCCAGTTTAGCATGTGCAGTGTGCACATGCTACTCAGGTACGACACTTTCCGCTTTTATGATATTTTCGTTTTTAGGAAGTCTCTTCTTAGCGAAAATTCAGTTTAGGCGGAAAGTGGCGCCACTGATTAGCCAGTGCGGGTTGCGCAGGATAAACTGGGACGGCACTGTATGCACATGCATTAGGCCCTGTTTTTCACAGATTTATAACTAAAGATCTATAAGATATTATCATTTTATTGACAATACATATATACTTAAACCCTGTTTTTATGTTACGTTTTAAAAATTCATATAGCTCCTAGTGACTTTTTTAAACGATTTTAATAAAGTAAACTTTAAACAAAAATGTCATATTTTCTTAAAAGATATATCACATAAAGTTATATTATTTAAGACAATATTACAATTAGAGAAATATTTTAACAAAGTCTGTGAGTAATACCCTTCCAATGAAAAGAACGCGAAGCCATGCGTTAGAAGTTTAGACCATGACGATTCCAGCACCCGAGGTTTGTTAAACCAGCTAATGAGATCTCTGCCAGATCCGTTGAAGACCATGTATTTCTCCAGGCTTCCCTTGTAGAAGGCAAGCTTGACCTGCATGCCAACGTACATGTTAAGTCTAAGACCATGTATTTCTACTGACTTCCATTGTTGAATGCAAGCTTGACCTGCATAACAACGTACATGTAAAGTCTAAGACATAAGTTACCGGAACGCAGACGCGTTTGAGTGAATACTCCTTTTAACCTTGAAGACAACATAGATGCGTAAGGTAAAAGAATGCAAGTTTGATGTGAAAAACTTCATTGAAGGTAAAAATTAGGAACGCATTAATATTTTTATGTATGCAAGTTTGATATGGAAGACAGCATAGGCGCTTAAGTTTGAATAATGGATTTTTTTTTCTGGAAAATAACTGATATAGACGCATAAGTTTGGATAATGCACATTTGATCTGAAATAAAACATACATGTAGATGTCAACATAGGCAGTACATTGCTAGTTGCCCAGACATAGACGTTTTAGTTTGAAGAATGCCCGTATGACAGAACATATAATATTGACGTACATTTGTTTACCTAAACATTGACAATAAGGTTTGAAGAATGCCATTTTGACATGCACCTTGGAGACAAAATATTTGTTAACACAGAAACTTAAGTTTGAATTACCGGATTATAGATGTATAAACTAAAACACATAAGATCGGCTAGGAAAACATCATATGATTTATCAAACTAAGAAGCAGATCATAATAAGATGTGAAATGCCTGATAACAAACCTCTGGGTCGTGCCGTTTCAGAGAAGAGCTGTTTTTTAATTTGTTCATTACATAATTAAACGGACAAGGAACCCCTCTGGCATGGCCAATTATGAACCCACGGGCATGATTTGAATTAAAGTTGTAGAGGACCACCATTTTATGTTACACACCAAATATTAAACCCCTGGCCCTTGTGGTTTTAGAAAAGAACAAACTTTGGTTAGAACGACCGAACGATGTTACAAGCTCATTACTAAACCTCTCGGCTGCTTTGTTAGGTTTTCAATAAGAACATATAAGGAAAACAAATAACTACCAATGTCCATTTTGACTAAACATGAATAATTGAAATACACATTTTTTAGAGGACCACCATAAGATATAACACATCAAATAATTAACATCTGACACTTGCAGTTTCATAGAATATTTTTAAAGTATTACAATTTCATTTAATTAATTCTATAAAATCATGTTAGCTCTGTGTTATTGCCAGTTTTGACCAAAGGGGCAGGGTTTGAACAATCTTAGTAGAGGATCACTTAACGATGCCACACATCAAATATTAACGCACTGACCCTTGTTGTTTTAGAAAAGCAAATTTTCGAAGTATTCATTGTTTAATTTGTTTTAGCTCTGATCACCAAGATATGTAATGGACCGAAACGATTTTCAACAATTTTAAAGAAGACCAATAAATGATAATTCCTGTGGAATTTCGTTAAAATCTACCAATCGTTAAGGGGGAGCAGTAGTTACAAGAAAAAGTTAACGCACGCACCTCGCACAACTCGCGCACAACTCGCGCACCTCGCGCACCTCGCACACCTCCCGCACGGACGACAGACAATATATACGAAAAACAATTTCTGTGTGAAAAACAGCTTTGATTGTGTCTGTTTGGTTTGCCTGCGTTCTGAATAAAATCAAACCCCTGTTCAAACACTGATAGACATTATGGATATTTATTAATATGAGAATCTTTTAACATGTCTGTATCTCTCCTTCCTTGAAGGTTTTTATATATTGCAGAAATGTAGAATATTTAAGAAATAATTTCCGAATGAATATTCTTTATTGCACTTATTACATACCGTTTGGTTCTCCGATGAATATGAATTAAACAACGATGGCGATATCCCTCGTGGTTTGATTACTAGCATATGAACGACAAACTGTTGATGAACACCGCAATAACCAATAACCAACACTAGCCGGGAACTAGCATATGACCGACAAACTGTTGATGAACACCGCAATAACCAATAACCAACACTAGTCGGGAATTATTTCGATTCTGCAAAGAATTCATATATAATTTGTATTTATTATTGTTTAACTATTTTGATCTCAACTCCGCCCCTTTTTGCGAAAAACATACAAATACGCATTTTCATTACGCCACTTCTATAAAAGAATTGCGGTTCAAATGACGTCGACTTCATTCATAAACATTGAGTGAATATTCGATGTGACGTCATATGTGTTGTAAAATACTGTGAACATATTATGTTAATACAAGCAAATTAGATGCCGAAATAAACTCAACGTCAACATGTTGATGAACTCAATTTCAAACTGCTGTGAGTAAACTGCGCCGCATAATGCAGAGACCAAACTTGCACAGCTGAATGACCCGTGTGTCAAGGCCATTCAGCAATCAATTGTAATTTTAGCAGGGAGGTGTGGGGAGGGGTGGGAAAGTACTGCATGCATTTGTTTATCTTAAATATGTGTTCATACAGTTTTAAAGCCCAATTAAAAATCAAATTCAAAGAACATTTCTTAAAAAATTCCATTTAGGAAATGTTAACCCATAAAAATCAGTGTTCCTTATAGCAATAGCCAAAATTTCAACGCTAGGTGTGGTCTGGTAACATACATTTAACGAGATACAAAATGCTCCTTTTTATTTTTTTGTTTCACAATATATTCCATTTTGACAATGCTACGAAACATTCACAGACAATAATCTGTAAATATCTGAAATATTATATTTATACTGAGAATTTAAAGTACTTTGGCCGAATGTGTTCATCTCAAATATTTGTTCATACAGTTTTAAATATGCACCGTGATTGTCTTAAACCAACATGGTACACATTTTTTTTATGCTTTCCGGTGGTTTATAGGGAAATATCAGTGAATTAAAATGTATAATTCACCGTGAAAACTAATAGTGAAACTTATCGATTATTTTCCCTGTAATTCTGTGAAATGACTTTGCTTTCACGACGTCATTATTTCAGCAAAAAATAGAAAAATATACATTGGTAAGCATAAAATAAAAAACAGAAGAATTGGATTTGGTTGAATATCGATTTTAGTTCACAAGAGATCATAACAAATAATATGTTCACGAGTGGCGCAATATCCTCATTGTATTACCTTAATAGTATCCATGTTTTTCCATCAATTATCGAGCGGTTGCCGATAATGTTTCGAGCATCATGTCACACTCAAATCTGTGCACGTGACGTCATCGGTTGTGACGTAATTTCCCGTTGCCCAAGCGTCTTTTACTTCTATGCCTATCCCCGGAGTAGCCCGCAATACTAGAGTCCAATCTTAAAACCAGACCAAAGCAATGCCTAAATATGTTACAGTGATTTTATGAACACTTTTATTTAAAAATAAATTAATAAAATCCACATAAAAAATCAACGCTATGTCTTTTAATTAAATACATAAGAGTTTTATTGGAACCATATTTATTTTTTTACATCTAAAGTAAGACCATTTTATAAATATTTGACGGTGTTAAAAAACACAATTCAATATTAACTAAAAAAAATGTCAACTTTTTGACAGTAGGTGACTAGTGACTATCATAAGAAAACCAGTATGCGGATGTAGATATGATGGTAATTGTCAATCCGATTTGAAAATGTACACTGAACGTACCCTTTAGAATATACATCATCGATGTAACGTCCGGTGTCTGGTATGTCATCGCCGCTGCTAATGGTACGTAGGACAACTGACATTCGTTCGAGGACTTCCGGTAGTTTACGCTTGCGCAAAACGGATCGCGCGCACAAGTCAAGCAACAGTGAATTTCTGACGGCGACGGGATTGTTTTATACGTCGTCGTGAGCGCCACAGATTTGCGTCCGTGGAAGAACTGATCCTGTGTTAGTCCCCAACACTTGGCGAGCGTAAGTGCGCAAATGAAAACTTTTCTCCCTTAATAGACATTTGTGAACACTATAAGCAGCTTAAGCAAAGAATTAACGTACGAAATGTAGCACACAAATCATTACAACTGATGGACGAAACAAAAAAAGACATTCTTATCGTATGATAAAAAAAACAATCCTGTCCCGTTTACGACATAACTGTGTCATTCCCATTCTTAAAACGAATGAAGACAATCGATGTAAGCAAATCATTATTAAAGTCTTCATTGCTCCAACAATTATGTAAACATAAACTCATACTAATGTCGTAAGAAACTGTTTTGCTATGCATGTGTGTAATAACCAATTTATATTCTATAACTAATCTCAAAGCGAGACAGATTCCAGAGACTACCGTTTACTAGTGCATCGCACGCCTGACGTTTCCAATATTAACGAACACGTTCAAAAAGACATGTTTAATGTATTATAATGATTATTAGAATGAACATTAATCTCAGAGGAGCCACCTTTGAACATAGATGGATGATGTCAGATTCGTTCAAACAATCTTCACTGATCAAAGAATAACTATTAAATACCATTTGCACAGACACAATCTGTTACGCGTTTTAATGAGCAGCTTCATACATATTTGAGGTTTGCAAAAAATATATCGGATCACCAAAATAATCTTATTGTTAATTCAACTAAACGAGTACTCCCATTAACTTCCTCCAAGACGAAGGTAAAATGAGACATATAGCAACAATAATATTGGCTACAGTAACGGTTGAAAGTTCGAAAACATAGCTTCGAACTTTCAAAAGTAAATGGGGCAAATATGAATGTTGATATGTTATTTATGTACCTATTGGTTAAATACATCAATCGTTAATTGGATGGAACAATCTTCATCGTTATTTGACATTTACAAACTGGAAAACAAGCATATGCAACGTATAGAAGTCTGCAGGTATGAATTCCTGATAAGCATGCATTTGACATTGTCATTAGTCAAAACCAGATTGGACTGACAAATTCAAACGTGAACTATTAACCTTTAAGAAAACAGTTCATGGATCAATTCCGTACGTATGACAACAGTGCGTTCGTCAAACTAGAAATTGATTCTTTAACATATTGGGCTTCATGTGCACACACTACGATACAATCCACGTTGGCATATTATAATGCCTTAATGGGCATGGTTTTCAGTCATGCTTAGAAAAGCTATGCATAAACAATCACACTTAGATCGTCATGTTAAATTTCAGTCACTCTTTGTTATTTTTAATAACTGTATTGACATTAAAATGTGAATTGTCGTGATGCTCATTCCTCTTTTACCTCCACCAAAGTACATACACAATTAAATTGGAGATGAAAACTTAATGTAGCGTTTGCAAAAAAAAACGGCAGATTGGTGTTTTGCATTTTACTAAAACGATACACAAATCTTGTTCTACAGGTTTGTTGCTAAACGCATAACGCTGATATGTTTGTGAAAGAATTTCGTGAACTAATTAGGTCAAAATGAAAAATACTGGGTACTCATCATGCGTAGCGTCTCAATCGCAAAGGTCAGTCGAGAATTCAAAAACGTCTAAAATGCATTCATCCACATTTCATTGTAATAACAGCAATAACAATAAACCGACATAACAGATTAAGTATGTGAACAACATTAATTGAGTATATTCCTCTGCTCTATTTAGTTCCTTGTATAAATGAACTTAACATTCTGACTTGGACCTCAAAGTACTACTATTTATCTTAAGTATATAAGTTATAAGTTTTTAACCTCCTATGTACATTAAGCACACTGTATTGAAATACCACGCATATATAGAAATATTTAAACTAGACGAAACATTATCAGTTGTTTAATTATAATAATCATCCCATAGTCTTTAAGGTAAGGCAAGTGACCAATCTCCTGTACAATGCAGGATAATACACACAACACGACTAAAACAAAGGGATTATTTCTTAGGTCACCGCATTGGACCGTGGAGGGGTTTAACCAGTGTACATGCATGCATTACCTTATACTTATGTCAGCAAAAATAACAATTACCAAGGTAGGTACACAAATTAACAACATGACAATTGTTAAATAGACACGTTGAACTTTATATAACAGACACACACATACACACTAAACGTGATTAATTTTGGGGTGACCGCATTGGAACGGTTAATGTAAAATATATTATATATATATTTACATATAAGTTTGTTGTCCAAGGGGTCATTTGTCATTTGTGATATGTTCAGTGATTTCCTTTGGTTTTGGTTCCCAGCGGTTCGCTTTACAAGCCATGCAATTTCTGAACCTTTTTCGGTTTCATCTAATGACACCATTTTTAATAAAGCTTTTTGTGCACTATTCATCCGGGTTTCTTTCGTGATTTAATTTCATTTGCGACGGATGTTTTTCTGGCATCAATATTATGTTGGTCCGCAAATAAGAAAGTTCCATAATACACTGTGAACTCGTCTTTGGAGAGCTAATACATGTATGTCTTCTTTTTTAAGATCTGAGTTACTTTAAAACTCAATTGCATGCTGGTCCGTTTGTCAGGAACATATCCCGTTTTGACCTCACGACCATATCCCGTTTTGACCATTCGAATATATTCCGTTTTGACCTCGCGAGCATATCCCCTTTTGACCTCTTCCGTGGAAAATGCGTTTGAGATTCCTATATCGGAAATTCCTCTTTCGTGTTTTGTCGTATTGTTTAGGATAGTGTGAAATATAGTCATTCATGTTATCTTTTAAAATTTCTTAAATGACCATAATAGTCACTTGTTTCAGACGCATTCCCAATAGTTCGATACGTAACGATTACTTGCCTTGTTTCCGGTGATTTGTTCAGCGGTTGTGGCCCGTTATGACGGTGGCTTGCGAAGTTCCATTTAGGTACATACCAAAGAGTTTTCAAGCTGAGAAGAAATATTGGTTCTTCGAGGTTTTTTGTGCTATAACGTGTTTCCTTTCGAGTAAATGCACGCCCTACATACTCAACACTTTGGCCATATATTATTAGTATCCCCGATGCTACATTTAAGATCAGCTCGGGGACCATGATTTAGTTGTAGTACATGTTAACAGTTTCACTATTTGGTTCAGATTTAAGTGTTTTGAATTTCTATAATGGAGATTTTCTACATACAAATTGTGTATTGGTCTATGTCATATGCCTGAGTGGCTCGTTAGAAAAGTTAATCTTTCGACAAACCTTGTACAACATCTCAATACACAGAACAACGCAACAAATAATGTAATCCCCGTTCTGGGAAAAATGGGCTAAATGCATGTGCAAAGTGTTGTCCCAGACTAGCCTGTGCAGTCCAAACGGGCTAATCAAGGACACCTTTCTCCGCCTAAACTGGACTTTTGTTTAGAAAAGACTTCCTTTCAACGAACAACTCTATAGAAGCGGAAAGTGTTATCCTAGATTAGCTTGTACGGATTGCAATCTGGGATGACACTTTCCGCACATTCATTAATCCCAGTTAACCCAGAACGCGGCTCATGTGATCTGTGATTTATTGAAATTGAGTTTTAGCTCTTTCTTCTTTCATCCACTTCGTGGAGGTTTTTATACCAAGACTATTCGATGCTCAATCATTTTCGGATGTATGCCATCCTCTTACAATGATGCAATCCTATATGTGTTTCCTTCTTGTTTTGTCTTAATGACCATACTTATCAATTTATGAAATACTTCGCTTGCTTCATTTAGTCAGGGATGCAATACCATAAAAGTCCTCTGAAATGCGTAGGTTCAAAAGGGAAAACAAATGGCAAAATCAAGCACCAAATCCCGCGTTGAGGATATTTCAATTGATTACCCAGGCAAAACAGTCATGTAATGGTGAGCTTTTAACTCCCCTCTCCGGCCCTAATCCCTAATCTTTAAAAAAAAAGCCCCAGTCCGAAAAAAAACGTCTAACCTCTCCCAATCAGGCCACATACAGGTGCTATGGATTACTGTCAACCTTAAGACGGCGTCCATTTTTTTTACCGCGGGACAAAGTGAAGGCCATTGGGGAGGCTATATAAGCTCTATAGCTTATTCTTTTTCGATGCCTTTTTGTTTTTCTGTTGCCGTGGTCGCTCGAAGGTAAAATATATTACCTTTGAGAATGATCTAGTGACGTCATTAAATCTGATGACGTCTTATAGCATTTGAGAATCGAATCTGAGTGTGGCAATGCTTCCTGAGTGCGATGACATTTGAGAGTTAACGACGTTAGGCTTTTTTTAATTTGATGATGCCATAGTACATTTGAGAATAAGAGTAACGTCAGGCGTCTGTTAGTATTGACGTCATATTTCCCTTAAGAATCATAGTGACGGTTCGCACAATATATAAATGTCGGGGGGTCAAAGGGTCAACACTAACTTCTCAGCGTGAATTCAACGTGACAACTGCGACCTTGGTGTGTTTACTGTGCGTCTATGACATCCGAAGGGCGATCGTACGGCTTTCTAAGAACTATAAACGCAGAGCACCGGCGTTAACTTCCAGCATGTCAAAAGTAGTGTGCCGATATGACGCCGACCGAATCTTTCTTGGTGTTTGGGCGCCATCTCCATGGGTTCTTACGACAATTCTGTGGCGTCATTGGCTTTGATTCCGCGTCGTATGTTTCCATAAACACGCAGCCAAAACGCCAGTTAGTTATAAACGCCGACAGCTCTGATCTTACGGCGTAATGGCCTAACGCATCGGGATGGCTCTGATGACGCCATAAACGCAACAAGAACGCTCTAAAAATGGGATGAACGGCAATCTCTCATATAAAGTCTCGCATAAGGACATCCCCTTGTCCAGTTGACGTTTCCTTATCGGAGTACATGTTGTCTTATACGCTTGTATTATATGTTAAACATGATTTTGTAATATGATTACGTTCACCTAAATGTACCTGCCGCTGACTAAAACGCGCGAATATGTTAAATGATCGTTATGATGAACTCAGTATTCTGGTTAAAAAAGATACCAGCCTTCTACATTAACTTACTGCTATAGTGTAATTTATATAGTAAAACACGTGCTCAAATAATATAGGAAACAATCCAAGGCTGTGGTGTATGTGATTAGAGTTAACAAACATCGGGTTAATATTTTCCAGCTTTAACGTGCAGGTCTTTCTCTGCACAGGGCGTCTAATTCAATATAAATTTACATGAAAGTTTAGTACGCAAATATTCATGCAATAAAATTGCATTGCAGTAACAATTAGTAAGAATTAGTTGAGTTAAGAATAAAGTTGATTTCACTATATTCCGATTAGTGATTTCGTCTTTGATGCATGCGCTCGATGATGTCACGGAAAGTGTCGTGGTATGATTAGCGGACAGGGTAGCTCCTGATCAACATGTGCGAATGCACAAGCTTGTCAGGAACTACTATGGCCCTATAAGGTATAAGACCCATTTCAAATGACGATCGTCAAATGTTATAACTTTATATAAAACAATAATATGCAAGTCATCGAATGAGTCGAGTTCGAATATGAGAACAACTCGTGCGTATGTGGGACAAAAAACTACACGCCCCGCTAATTAAAACCGCTCGATCACTCATCAAAATCTAAATAAATCGTCGCTCTTAAATAATAATCATATTTTCCATTAAAAAATACGTTCTGAGACGTCTTAATCAATTATTGATAGAAACCGACCCGTACAGGGCATATTTTATTTTAAATATTTAAATCATTATAATTATATTACGTTTTACGTTAATATTAACTTCACAACAATTTAATTACGACAAGTCAGTCGTTTCATACTAGTACGTATATGTGAATAACTAACCTCAGAACAGTACAAAAATAATGTAATATACTGGCTTATTGTAAACATATGCGATCATTCAGTAAGTCGTACATTCAGCTTTGTAAATAAATTATGTATTTGGATTTGTATTTGCACGCCTCTTAGCGATGTCTGTTTGAAGGACTCGAGGGAATGATTACGTGAGATGTTTAAGGGTGATAATCGTGAGGCATCGATGTCTCTTTGTTTTTACTTCATGTTTTCACATGGCATTTGCGTGTTTTACCTATCTATATATATACACAATAAACGTATTGGTTATTGAGAAATTAAACATCACAACTCGAGCAACGCCTATTAATTTATGGTGTGTGATGCAGAATGTAAAAGAAATCGATACATCAGCACATTTATTATTGACTTTGTTGATTTTAATCTTAAAACACAACATCCACGCCGTATTGAAAAAAGATTTGTCATGTTGAAACAGTGATAACAATGTTTCGTCAATCGGTGAACAAGTCCTTCGAAGGCACTGACACTACTAAGTGGTGATGTATGTTATGGGACCCCACTTTAAGTGAGATTGGGGGTTGGAAGTTTGCCTGTCCGTGAGGCCTTCCTTCCGTCCGTCACTCCGTTCTTGTGTCTCGCTTAAATTTTAAAAAAGCTTGAGGGGTAAAATATGTCAAACTTATTAATCAGAATGTGAACTTGCGCATCTTGATATGTTGGTTCGCATATTTTCGAAATTACAGGAGTTATGGCCCCTTGGTAGGCAATCATTTTATTTTTGTGAACCTGTATGACTCGTTACTCAAAAAATATTGCTGCTACATGGCTGAAACTTTACAAACACATTGAAACAATTTTACTTGTTAACCCTTTTGTTTACATACAATAATCACAGCGATCCACGAGTTAAGAAAAACAGAAAGCAACCGATTGTCAATCACTTTTTCTATGAAAATATAAACGCAACGATGTTAAGTTCGAAGGTCGCATCTCGTCCTAAATTGTCGCTTTTCGTTTTAAACTGTAGAATATCGTGTCGTACATTGATCGTGTGTCTACCTCTAAGTTCGATATGCGACATTCAGTTTAGCACTAACCATATTCAATTGGAAACGGATTTTGATACATGATTTTAATGCACCATTTAAAATAAAAAAACATCTTTTCCTTAACATTTTATTACAAGACAGTAAACATATAAATAAAACAAGCGGGCACTTATGGTCCTTCAGTGCGCACGTGAGATTCACCACACCAACTACTGAAGACTTTACTAGGTGGTATAGTTTTTTGCCACTTTTAACCCAGTTTCAAACGTGTGCAATAATAACAGCTGTGAAGTGTTATCAAGACTGAGTCATAAATGTGGCCGTAGTGTGGGGACATTTTTTATTCTTTAATTGACCTGGTGACTTGTTTCCGACGCATCTGACTCAGATTCAAACTGGGAATAGATTATCAAGTTACAAATGTGACAGATTTCAGCAAAATTGAGTAATAAATGTTACTCATAGAGTGGTAAAAAGGTTTTCTAGGATTTGCCTGTCTTTTATTCACGTGACCCAGATTCAAACTCGTGTTTAGTATTTCTGAAACAACATTATCACCAAGTTTCATCAATATTGAATCATACATGTGGTCTCTAGAGCGGGTACAATTGTTGTTTTTTTTTTTATTTGACCTTGTTACTTTGTTTTGGAAGCACGAGATCCAGATTCGAACTCAACCTAAAAACGTAAAGATGAGCATTTGGCAAAGTTTCATCAAGTTTTGAGCCATAATGTTTTTTCGAAATTGGTAACAATGTTTTTATTATATTTGACCTAGTGATCGAGTTTTTTTTAATGCACGTGACATAGATTCAAACTCGGTCCATAAATTGTCAAGGTAAACATTATGTCCAGTTTCATTAGGATTCACATTTTTGCCATCTAGAATGGTTACAGGAGTTTAATCAGATTAGAGCTTGTGACTAAGATTTCGGACTAACATAACCAGATTCAAACTTGGCCCCAAAAATGTCGAGATAAACATTCTATACAGGTTTTGCAAAGTGTAAGACATAAATATGGCCTATTGAGTTGTTTCTTACATGGAACAGGTGATCCAGTTTTTGGACGAACATAGTACAGATTCATTTTCGGCCTATACAATTCTAGATAAAGATTCTGGCCATGTTGCAAGAAGATGTGGCATATAGAGAGGTAAATAGCTAAAGGTAGACGACGTACTACGGACACCGTACGGCGACAGACGCTTGACATAGGGTGATCACCTTGAGCATTTTATACTGTGGTGAGCTAAACATACGAACAATAACACAATTATACAATTCAATCATAGATAATACAGTGTAATTTTAGTAATTACCAAAAAATTATCTATATAATTAAAGTAAATGTCATTCAGAGCATTGAGCAAAGTGGAAATGTCTTAAGCTTTACTATACCGGTATAAGAAATGGGTTAACATTATACACAACATAAAAAGCTAGTGCGTAACTTATTTTGTATTATAGAAGCATTCTACAAAATGATCTGCATATAACATTTTCGATACATATATGACTCTTAAGCGACAGCAAAACACTTCATGGATATTAAAATCAGTTTCACAAGATTTCATGTATACACTGGCTGCATGCATTCATGTTGTAAATCTTGACGCCTTGAATTCGGTATATCGGCTGAAGATTCCCCAAGCATGAGTCATTGTGAAAGCTCATATGCGTGCATGACTAGTCAGTTCGCGTCTTTTCTTCTGAAACCAATGTCATTTTGTCAATTACGTTGCTTAATATCTAAATGACATTTTACATTTACAAAACAGTTGTTTTGCCCAAATGATGCTCGATTCGTTCGATAACTGATAAGATTAAGCTGTATTCAAATGTCTTATCTTGCAGATATGAGACAATTGTAAAAGATCGGTTTTTCTGAAAATTATTACGAAAACAAAACTTTTGCCAACTGAATATCAAAGAATTCACAGTGTGGAAAAGAATTAAATAAAATTACTCAAAGTTAACGCGCAAACGTTGTGTTTTCCATAATCTTACAGGAAGAATATCTTCACAAAGACAATTTCATGATTAGAGAAGGCATTTGAATTCGCAATTATTTGGGATATTTGTCAAAACTGATATGTACACAAACGAACATTACCAAGACGAAACATAGAAAGAAGATAATACCTAGTAATTAAAATGTGCTGGTCATTTCTTTCAAGCATGCGACCAAGTCTGTATACTGAAGATCAAAGCTTAAAATAAAATGGAAAAACAACAACACAAAACACAACAAAACGTACGTCATTCCTTCAATCAGACATTAAATAAACTTATACATTAATCCTGTGTGTTATAAAAAACATGTGTAAAACGTATGTATTTTCCATGTGTATTGAGTGCTTATTTCTAGGCCCTTGATGTACGCGGCTATATGATCCAGGATATTGCAGCTGAATTTTCATTTAATGTGTATTCAATATTTTACTGCTTACATTTGTTATCAGAATTAATTGTTAATATATCGCTGTTAATTGGCGAAAAATAACAAAGACTAGCATGAACTACATCGCGACTGTGATAGTCACACTTGTTTGCTAGCAACCCATTACAAACAAAACGTTTTTTGTTATCTTATACAAATGCATAATTGTAACACTATTTCGTTTATAACATAAACTGAAAATATAATTTGGAAACAAACCATTTCTGGTTTAAAGTTGTTTATTCATCGAGAAAAGCTTCTACTGTAAAAACAGTATTTTGCATTAGAGCGTCTACAATAGCCCCTCGTCATAAGAACGCTCAGTGCTACAATTATTGCGATCTATCGCACGAAACATGTTAACTGTTCGTTAGAATAGTCGTCTGTTTGTAGGGTTTTTTTTTGCAAAAGAAATGTTTGTTTACATACCAATCATTTCTATATAGACCACACATGTATTAACTATTCAAGAATATAGGTTAAACGTTTCTGCAAAAGTTTTTCAACAAAATTCTCTTGAACATTAAATATAAAACTTTCAATAACTAAAAGAGTTTGCGAGTCATAATGTATACGTATGCGTTTGTTCATTTTTATATAATACATAATCCACAAAAACCCTTTGCCGCGGTATGTAAAGCATCATTAAATATATTAATACCATTTTGAATCGCATTCACAGAAGCTAAGTTAATTATTATATAAACGTTGTTTGCATGAACATGTCTATTCCTTTTTCTTAAAATAGTTTAGTAGGTAAGGTTTCAGTCATTCTACATAAGTATTCAATTAAAAACCAGGGATTTTAGATTTAGACCCAATAGGTCACTCTGTGCTAAAATTGACGACGATGATCTTTATATGAACTATATGGGTTTGTATCTCAACTATATGATGCCATGTGATAAAATTGACAGATGGAGCAACTCCTTGTTTTTGTTTTATTTTATGATGCATGAGAAAATACCATATTTGCTACGCCTGTTTGCATCCAGCGATTAAGTAAATGAATTACAATTAAATTAAAATAATAACAATTTGCCAATTTGGATTTATTTTCACATTGTGTTCCGATTTCTTTTTGTTTTTGTGTTTTATTGTGCTGTGTTAATTGCGTTTATCCTGTGTGCGACTGTGTAAAAATTAGCCACGTGTAATCACCATAGGATCTCCTGATATTATAAGATTTGTCTCTTGTTTGTGCAGCTGACTTTGGTTGTATTTTTTCAAAGAATAGGTTATCGTATTTGTTTTGTTGGAATATATTGATGTTTATAATTTGCTAAACGTGGCTTTGAAACACATGACAGCATAATTGACTGTTTATGTCCCAAACAACTTTGCCATTGAATTCTCTGTTAAGGCAATACGTTTGACAACACTGACGTTAAACTCGACGTCTCTTTGCTGGAATTCCAAGGAATTGAACATACGGCAGGTCAAGGTCGATGTGTTGTAGTGGGTACTGATGCAGTTCTTTGAACACCTTGATGTGCAGTCGAGTTTTGACCTGACCTTCTCGAATACGTCGATTGCA
The DNA here is from genome assembly GCA_007657795.1 of Dreissena rostriformis. Classification (NCBI taxonomy): domain Eukaryota; kingdom Metazoa; phylum Mollusca; class Bivalvia; order Myida; family Dreissenidae; genus Dreissena; species Dreissena rostriformis. Next base: position 64,719 of record VMBQ01004017.1, read on the forward strand.
GTGTCAGTGTGGACATATCAGTGAAAGACAAAATAATGAAAGCCTTAAGAATAAGAACATGTAAAACATTTATGAGCATGTATAAAAGGCTGTGTTTCTACATGTACGAATAAGTTTTGATTGCGGAATCTTGCTGACTGCTTAGCACTGGTTAATACTGTATATTTAATCTCCAATACAACTTTAATGTTAAGGCTTAAACGTTTTATTTGTTTACGTACTGTGACTGTTATAAGGCCAAGCAGTTGCATACAACTTCCGTTGTTTTTAGCATGGAACTGAGACTAAAATTGTTTGTGAATATATTGCATATTAAAAAATTGTCAAACCCACCATTTCCTGCAGAATATGGAACACCTTCCACCTCAACTTCACACAACGTGAGTGCATAGACAGGAGGATTACGCGTTATCCGCACCCACTGCCCGAACACCGTTGAAGCTAGCTCAAACGTGTATGAAACGTCGATTTGTCCAGGGTGAAATCCTTCACGCGATTGAAAAACGCTCTCCGAAAACCCGACTAAAAGCTCGACGTTTGTTAGTCTATCAACTGAAACACATTTATTACAAACAAAATGGTAGCATCCGTGTGATGAAAGGTAACAGTTGTTATTCTGAACACAGAGAAGACTGTTTTATTTCCGCCAAGTTACATGAAGTACACATACACAATGACCTTAATCCATAGGTTTGTATAATGACGATAACAGAAAAAAGACATAGAATCATTATTTGCGAATATTCATTTAGAACATAACCGTTTAAAGTTAGTTGTTCCTTGTGCACAGACGAGTTCATATGTCATAAAATATTCATAAGGCAATGATAAAAAAGAATAACTGATAAAGTAACCATGCAGGAATGGTCAGATATCTGACCCAGGGGAGTCTTTGAGGAGTGTAATGTAAAGGCATCTAAATTATTCGTTTTTAACATTGCATACTTAGCATTTGCGATTTACGTATAAAGAACCAGTTCAAGCAGACTGTGATTATGGCATTAATATAGGAAGATTGCAAGCTGCTAACAACGTCTGTACAATATAACGATCTTGAACCTGTTTACTTTTGTTGTCGTGCAACTAACAATTGCTTTCGTTAACAAATTTAACATTTTACATTTTTTTTTTACGAATAGCTGCACGTATCACTTTTATCATTATTTTTTATTTATTTCCTATTTAACATTATAATTAATTGTTGGAAAGAAGGACGCAAGCCTGTCTTGCTTTTCTTTTATTTCAAAAAAGTGTCCAATTGCGTACACAATACAAATATATTAAGGTGTTTTTTGTAAATTGTCCAGTACTAGACATGTCGGAATTCAACACACGTATGCGCGACTCAGAGGGTTGGTTGACATGCACAACCAAATACGTTATTTTGTCCTAAATCATAAAAAAGATAATCATAGGAAAAAAAAAAATTCTATCTTAGACAATCTAGTTTAACACAATCATAGAACGGTCTAAATTATCTTACAACATAAATATACTGACTAAAACGCAACGAATGAGCACGCACAACACACACTTTCATGTTTTAAGAGTTTTACCAAATTAGAGGAACATACTTACTAAATTGATTCCTGTTGCAAATCTTGACACTTCGGATTAGCAATATCTGCTGGAGATTCACCCACCATGAGGCGTTGACAGACGCTGTGTGTGTGCACGACTTATCTCTAATCAAATCCGGTGACGTTTTCCCGTCAACGGCACGGTCCGCTGTAGCATTGTATTCGTAATAAATGTCTGTCTGGTAGGCTGGTTTACCAAGGGCAACGTTAACAGCATCTGTTTAATAAACAAAAGTGGGTTAACGTAAATGTCGCCATTTTTAGTTCATAGGCATTTACATATTGCTTTAATCCTACCGGGACATCATTTACATTTGCCTAATTGAAAAAAAAAGTTGAACGCACAAGTGGTTTGTAATGAGAACCCTTAGGAAACACATAATTTTTAATTGATTTTACTTTCTGATAAATTAAAATAAATGTACTCCTGTTTTCAATCGTATTCAAACGACCAAGTGATACAATGTGTTTACAACTGATATTGCACATGACTTAAAAATAAAATAATCTGAAACAGCAAGTCATCGTGTTTTCGTCGATTCGATGATAAGGTTTTCTTCGGAAGGAACAATCACATTAAGGCAAAAAAAATACCCACATCATAAATTGATTTGTTTGCTTTGTTTCAGAATCGGTAAACTATTTTTACTGTAATTAATTATATATTCGTTTATGTGTTAATATATACACTTTTCATTAAAACTGAACCAAGATGGGGCTCATAAAGAGGACAAATTCCATTTGAATTGTTCACTTCTCGGGACGATAAACGTATGGTCAAATTTACCTTTCGTGTCATACACATATATTACCAAAAATGTATATGTGGATATAAGAGAAGTATAGAAATAGCACAGTACGTTTACATTATATCGTTAATTGACTTTGTCCTTTTTGACTTAAGTCAATGCATAATACTGTTCGCATAATAGAAGATGCTTTCTAAGAGTAAAATATGTTATATTATTTTAATTAATTGAGATTATAATGTTTTTGTCATGAATACAAGAAACCTAAATCTTACCTGACGTCTGCAAAAGAATGAATGCTTGAACAATGGAATATATAAACATATTCCAGCCTTCCATTGTACTCCCTTACCACAGCAGCTCACGAATATTAATCTACAAATGGATTCGAATGCGCTGCAAAGTCTCTGTGTTCAATACAGCGTTGACGACGAATAATCGTACACACCGACAATCTTCAGACTTCCCCTTAAGATAAATATCGTGTCTATTCAACCATGACTCATCGACAATCTCCGGAATCCTCCGTAAGATAGATCTCCTGTCTATTGAGAGTCATCTTGACTGGATAAAGGTTACAGAATCTATATAGTTTTGGTGTGCAATGATATAATCTAAAAAAAAAATGAACATCATTTATTTGAAGACACAATTTTCTAGAGGGGCACTTGCCATGACTACCTTTTTTAATATGTATTTGTGCATGAGGTAGGAAAAACATTGTTGTGTACTAGAAATTCACTGCGTTGCTTGAAAGTTGGAGACGACATGATACTTTGACAGTTGGCGGGATACTCTCATCAACTGGATAGAAGCCGGTTAATAGATGGCCGTAAAACAGTGACCGTTGATTCGTGTCGAGTTCTTTTTTACATATCACATGAACTATCATTTGTATTGTTTAAATCAATGCGGCTTGGAATGCTGTTTAAGAAAAAGGTAAGGTTATGAGGGTCTCTATGCGCAAAACTTTGACTTTATTTTGTGTTAAAGTTATTGGGTAAACATTTGGTAAGGAAATCTTTTAGTATATTGTGACCAAAACAAACGCCGCGCGATCCGTTTCTTTTTATAGGGCTGTATACGACGCGCGTTGGACTAGCGCCAAACGTTTTGACGAAAGTTTGATAAAAAGGACACTGTCAACTTCCATATGTTGTGCACTTTGACCTATTATACATTTTTTAATTTTTATTCCCAATATCGTCGACATTTGTAAATGAGTTTACGATGTTTACAAAATTATCCAAAAAGAAAGTTAAACTGGATTCATGCGATGTTCAAACGTAAATGTCTGTCCAGTTTGAGCAAACGAATCGAACAAAGACAATGGGGTATTTATTAAATACAGACTATCATTGCCATTTGTAGTACTGACTAAAAAGACTAGAGGTGACAGGTACTATAGGCAAAATTCTTAAACTGCAATTTACGACCGGGTTCATTATAAATAATAGTATTCATGTATTAATTTGTTATAAATTGGGTGTGTTTATGTGTAAACACCACGAACCTTTTCAATATCAAATGTAATTATTGTTTATTCCACTTCATGCAGGAGTGATTACTACTTGTCCTGTATTATTGGTTGAATGCTCCCTATTTACATGAGAACTGGATTATTAAAAACTGATGACCATCAAATCACATTCCCCCCCCCCAAATAAACCTCATGTGGTCATACTCAGGACAAGACAACAATCAGTGAGAAAATTACAGTGTATAAACACCACTTATTGTGAAATTCTTGCTGACCACGCAAATGATATCATTGGATATAAAATAAGATTTCCAGTTTAACATAGATAATACATACATTATGTCATTTAAGAACAAACGTTAATAAAACAAAGGTTGATTCTCGAATTATCGACTGTGACAATTTCCAACTGTTTCAGCTTCTCTGTTTTCTTAGTCTTAAAATAAAAATCATAATGAAGTAATACAAACATACACGTTTTATTTACTGGATTTACAAGTATAATTCTTATAATATTTTTTGATCAATCAATGCAATTTAGATTTGTAGATCTATGCTTTGATTCGAGTCACGTCAATTGCAGCCAACACTTACTATTACAAAAGAAAAAATCACTATCACGATATAATTCCAAAAGTCAGAAACTATAAAGATCAAACCGCTGAATGCACTGCAGTTGTTCGCTATTCCATACCTTTTGACACAACTCACTTGTCAAACATATATTACTGCTTTTAAAACCGCAGGTTCAAAATATAAAAACACATTACATTTGAGTTTATTGAGAGTGTGTCTCTAGGCAAATGCCAAGAGTATGTTTTCATTAATTAACCCATTTATGCCTAGTGGACTCTCCCATCCTTCTTAATTGGATCAATTTANTTAAATACGTTTTGAAACTGATATAAGGTACTAGCTACTTAACACACTTGTTGCGAGACCAGGAGTCAACATAAGGCCCTAACGACACATACAATAAGTGTGATTGTGAGAAGTCGAGATTTGTTCTTGAAATGTAGAATGGATTTTCCTTGGTTGATGTACATGTACGAGTTTAACTCGAATATTATCATTTTACAGCACTGAAAGTAAAATAAAAACCAGGCTGGAACTTCAGAGCAAAACAATTTCAAGATGATGGATCTGAGTGTAAATAAAACTTACTTTATTTAAATATTTTATAGTGCGAACACTTGCGTACATTGTATTACTTATTTTCACGTTCTTGGTTTTTAAACAAAAATTTCCCGAGAGAAACACAAATTTGGTTACAATTTGTTTTTATGTTCTAGGTGAAATTCAGATGAAAACTATGTAACGGTGTTAGATCATCTTGTTTTTAATTTAACTAACAACAAACTGTTAATTTGCACAATAAATCTTGGGCATATGAAAACCTGTTCGGCCCTCTGGCTTTGCCAAGGCTGTAGGCCGTATGGGCATATGCACTAAAAATATTATTTCGCCGACTGATAATGTAGAAAATAACGCCAATTTGCAAACAAATGAGAACATGTTAAACAGATCTTAAAGTTGTTTTACTTCTGATTGCAAAGTCTAACTTCAACACAAACGGGATGTTATACTGCACTGGGTTTGTGTATGTTTACATGTGCGCACAAAAAGTGGGTATTTCCTTACAATGTTCTTGTCTTTAATAACTGCATACGTTTTCTGTACTTCTAACAAAGGTTCTACAATTGTTAAAAACTCATATTTTGTTGATATCTTTTGTACCTTCCATTTTCAACTTTTCATCCAACTGCTTTAAGTATACCAATTATACTGACCTTCAAAATGCTATGTGTAGAGGTGAAAAAAAGAAGATACAAAAGATGATATCGTCATAATAAGTGCATTCTAGTTGACCATACGCAGGTTAATTGCAATATATTTCATATGTAATCGTAGGACTATGCTAAATTTCACGACCCAATTTTCGCAAAAAAAACCCAGTAAATTCACATTCAATATTTTTTATGCCCGATTCTACGTTATCGATGTATTCGTGAAGGAATAAGAAGAAGTGAAACTCCAGAAGCTGCAGCAGTATTGCAGTTTTATCATACACACCTCTGTGGTCCTTTATTTATGGCAAGGAACCAATTGCCAAAACGGTACAGTACGGCACAAAACGAAACAACATATACACATAGTAGAATAAAGCTGGGGTCACCGCCTTGGAACGGTCAATGCTAAGCATTGGGGGTTTAAACCAGTAAATGAGCGCTCAACCTCACACTTGGCCCAGCAATATTCATGATACATATAAGTGTAAATAAAATTGAACCTCATAGCATTGCAACTCAAATTAAACAGTAATAAAATGGATTTAAAACCCATTAAATTTAATTACTATATAAGCCGTTAACTGTAAAACAATATTATTTTTGTAACCGAGAAAGCGTTGTTTATCATTTAACTATTCACAAAACAAACATAAATTAAAGATAACAACATTTTCGCAAAAAATACATTAAAACAACAACTTAAACTGTATTGGTTGTTCACAAATATTTGCCAACAACGGTTTTTTTTTTCTAGCAATGCATGGCGTCGAATGCAATCGCTAGAAAATTAAACCCGTTGTTTGCTTGTCACCTGTCCATCAGTCGGTCGGTCAATAGACCATTTCGGTTCCGCACAATATCCAATGAATGCCATTATATACGATTGTTCAAAGTGGTAAGATAATAACTTGGAAAGAAAGAGGGCGCCCATCCATTTGATTTCGATATGACAAAGGTCAATGTCAAATGGGCTTCTAACATGAAATGTGTTCCTGCGTGATGCCTTAACTACCATTATGCAAAGCGTCAAGCTAACATGATGATAGGTACATGAAATAATGACCCCATAGTTTCCGCAAGATATACACAAAATTTGACCTATGATTATGATGATAAATATGATTTTTGTGATTCAGAGGTAAGCGTTCTTGACTCAGATCAGACAAATGTGACGAAATCAATCATAAACGAAATTCCTGTCGGGTGAAAAGGTCTTTCGATCTTGTTATCAAAGGTTAATATTCCATGTAATATAAAATATAAACCAGTTAATGTCAACACAATGTAAAGAAAACGCGTTGATCTACCTTCATGCTTACTGATATGGTGGCTTCCTGGGATGAACGGAAGTTGCCGATTGATAATCAGGTCACCAGGTCAAAGATCAAGGTCACATGAGCTTGAAATTTATAACCAATTTCACAAAAGTTCTAGGGAGTGCTTAAAACTAGGTCCCCTCATGAAGGAATGAACACCATTCTCGATTCTTAGATACNGACGAAGTATGTCGAAGTAGCAAAACCTGATTATTGATTTGCAACTGACGAATTCTGAAAAATTTAGCCAAAGCTGTAACGACACCAGATATCTCCCGTTTATGCTAGTGTAGGTGACATTGTTAAGTTTGCATGTTGCTTATTGCCACTAAAGGTGATTTTTCATTTTAATACTAATTTGTTAACAAGTATTATTTCTATGTAGCACCTGCACACTGGTGCTACTTGCTGCAGTAAAATTCGAGGTTTTATGTATTGGAAGGAAATGCTTTCAGCCTTCACATCTTGTCCTGTTTGTGTTTCATATATCTACATTGAACTTTTTCCATAAGTCTTACCGCGGTAGTACGTAGGGAAACCAGTGTGCTACTTAAGCCGGTCTGTGGAGTAGGTGCTACTGTGCACAGTATACACGTATGTGTGTGTGTGTGTGTGTGTGTGTGTGTGTGTG
>VMBQ01004017.1:72576-84267 GCA_007657795.1 Dreissena rostriformis
TGACACTACGGAATACCGTTAGGGCCATCGTGGTTACACATTAAAATCCAGAGGGCGACAATGCGATAGTGCGATAGTACGATGGCGACAATGCGATAGTAAGATGGCGACAATGCGATAGTACGATTGCGACAATGCGATAACGCGAAAGTACGATTGCGACAATGCGATAGTCATCGTACTGTCGTCGTCGTATTATCGCATTGTCGCCATCGTACTATCGCACTGTCGCCAACGTATTGTCGCACTGTCGCTTTGTCGTCATCGCACTGTCGCATTGTCGCAGTGTCGCCATCGTACTTTCGCACTGTCGCCATCGTATTGTCGAATTGTCGTCATCTTACTGTCGCATTGTCGCCATCGTACTATCGCATGGTCGCCATCGTACTATCGCATTGTCCGCATCGTACTATCGCGCTATCGCATTGTCGCCCTCTGGATTTTAGTGTGTAACCGCGATGGCACTAACGGTATTCCGTATCTTTAGCATCTCGTGTTCGTGAATTTGAAACTAGCGGTTTATGTGTTTGCTATTTTCGCAATCTGCGATGTATCATTTTTAAGTTATATAAGTATTTACTATCCAAAAGTAATTGCACAAATTGTTACCGGGAATTAAACATTTTTTTTCATCTAGAACAATGTAATTGGCACTTGATAACAAGTAGTACAAGGAAGTGAAATTTGTTGTTGTGTGTGTCCAAATAATCTTAGTGGCGTTGGTGCTCTTGCAATTGTCTCCAACCACTTGTTTATGGAGGACTTCTTAGAAGCTCAGAGTTTATAAAGACGACGATCGCAATAACCTAGGAAAATGAAAATACTCGACCTAAGAACAACCTGAATGATCTGTATCCCTAAGATGTAAGTAGCAACCTAATGGGATACTTGATAAATCAAAAAGCTGAGAGTGTACAAAGACAGATAGCGAGAAAATGAATTTAATGACGTGAAGTATTCACGAGTTTTAATAGAAATATTCGCATAATTTTCACTCCAAACGTTTTTTTATTCATTATTTACATCGTTTGATGCAGATTTTTGATATATTAAAAATACGATAGTTATTTTCACGGTTTCAGCAAAAATGTTGTCTACCGCTTATATATATGTACTTACCCACAACACATATGTTTCATAAATTTCGTTGGTGTTTTTGTTTTGTGGAAAGAACCTCGTAAAAGTTAATGGTCAGGACCAACAAAGACTCATAAATCGAATACGGAATTTGAGGAGCGAAATGTATACATAACCTGAAGACTCACATCAATTTAAACGGGCATATCGAATGTTTTTTTCTCGTAAATATACAGATGAATTAACACATCAAAGGTTCTAATTTTTAAGGAAGATATTTTGCCAGTAAACGCATCCATTTATATTCAAACTACAAACATAGCACGCTGCAACATGAAAGTCCCGTTATCGATTGTGCGAATGCGTATAGCGTTACTTAATTAACATTTTCTTAATAACGAGTTTATTACTAAAACTGATTTTCAAGGGCTCGCAATTGTTTCGAGGACAAATTTGTGTATTAATAGAATAAATAGTTCAATTAACATTAATAAACAACGAAACGCATGTGTCTAGCATCCCGATTACTGGTATGTTATTTTTGTAAAATATGATACCGTATTTAACGTCGATATGCCCTTTAAAATCTGAAACAGTAAACGCCTAACCATAGTACAAATAAGTGGTACTTGAACAAAAACTTGTGACGTTTTAACAAGGGACTTCCGTTTTATGAGAACAAATCCGTAAATAAAAATCAAGGCAAACGCGTAAGATCAGCAGTCTTCTCGGGCCGCATGGATAAGATTAGACAGCATTGAGAATTATAGATAGCGACTTAAAACATGTGCCTCATGATTTATGTATTGGGGTCGGTAATTCTGTTCGCCAATAGTGGACAGTGTGAATTAAGTGCAGACAAGGTATACAACCTGCTGTCTCGAAGATTAGATGATATCTTGGTCAATATAAAATTAGAACAGAATGCGATGAAAAAAGAGATCCATGATCTCATGGTCACGGTGACTGCGACGAATCAACAGGTGATCTCCTTGGAAAAGAGGCTCAGTCAAGATCTCATTACAGCGATTACCACGACGAATCAGCAGGTGATTACCTTGGAAAAGAAGCTCATTGAGGTGGCTACCTTTAATCAGCAGATGGTCGATGTCCAGGAGAGACTCGATAATATGGACAGTCACGTGAAAGACGTCGCAACGGCGGAAGTAGGGAAACGCGCACACCTGTTGAGACGCGGACTGGAGCAGGAGAAGGCTGCAGCCAAATCACAATCTGCAAAGATATTTAACCTTGGTCAAGACTTTGAAGGATTAATGAAAAACACAAGCAATCTCTCAGCACGTGTGAATATTCTGGATAATAATCACGATATCTTAAAGTCTGAGATGAAACTGACCTCCGAGANTGCAGAGTTTGTAATTACTGTAAAGCTGAGAGTATGAAAAGTGTCGAAACCAATCAATGTGTTTCTAAAAAAAGCATGGCAGTTTTTTTGGTACTCAACAGTTTTAATATTTTATTGAGTAACAGGCTTCCTGAAAAGGCCGGACCGCCGGTCTTGTCTGGCAAAATTCTGTACAGTCCGGCAAAGTTTCTAATATCGCCGGTCCTTGTGACAGGCCAAACAAATTATGACTAATTACTGAAAAGTCTAATACTTGCCAAAAGAACGAAAACACCCCATTAGAATCACTCTTTTCGTGAATTTCAAGCCTTTTTGTCATTAAGAACACTAACGCGTCACTAATTCTTAAGAGTGCTCTCCCTTTGAAATGTTGTAATTTCGAAAACGTCAATTTCAATGGTCCAACATATTACCATCTATCCAATTACAATGGTTGAAACAAAAAACTACAAATGAAAAACATGTCGTTGCTAAAGTTCTTCAATTGCAACACCAATCGTGTTATGTTATTTTGTTTTGAGTCTGACTAGAATTTAAAGCTGTTGTCCATCATACACTTTAAGGGCCGCACTTTAATCACTCGAACACGCAAGTATTTTGTTTTACTTTATCGAGTGTACTTATACACAGGCTTCACATTGCAATAAATATGATGATATATATATTAATTCTTCAGTTATAAACTCACGCTGTTCGGTCAGGTAATTTTTTGTCCGGACAGGCTAACTTTTCCATCAGCCTGTCGCCCCTGTCCGGTTGACACTGACAGGCACTTTTTGGGACTTTTCAGGAAGCCTGGAGTAATTTCGATTTCATAACGGTTGGCCTTGAATTTGTAAAATAGAATCGATAAATTAAATATACAAAACTTACTTTGATTGATCCACACTGCATATTCTTCGAGATATGAATGAATACAGTCGATTTTCGGTAAAAAACATATAATTTTGATAACNTATTGTTTTTACGTCATACATCTGTCGAGTCCAATAATGAAACATGATTTGAATGCGCAAATGTTTTCAATCGGAACGGCTGGCTCGATCTTTTGTTTTGTTTTTGTTTGTAATGAATGGTAAACAAGGCAGTACGCATTACTTCACTTATGCTGCAAAACAAAACAACATTATATTATATCTAAGTAGAACAGTATCTGAACTACGTAGTAACACTTACCGTTCGAAGTTAAATAGTACGTGCTGTGACAGCAAAATAACTACATATGTAGTATCAAAGCCTTAGGCGATATCGGGTAGTATCGACTTCGTACGTAACGTATCGGTCTCTCTCGGTACATTTACGGAATTTGTCGAACGATTTTTTTTAAATTTAAATCAATAAAACATGTTGTTGTTTGTTTGTTAATAAAACGATATACTTAAAAGAAGTATTTTATTATCTGTCATAACCTGCAAATTATGTGTACTATGAACATATAATGTATTGTATTAGTGTCAGTTCAAAACATATTGTATTTTGGCGTCATGATGTTACATTTGTGAACATGCCTTAACCAAAAAAGAGGACATCATTGGTCTCAACACAACAGCGTACTGACATAAAGACTCGTTAAAAAATATAATAGTGCTTTTACAGTTCATTTTACAGGTGGTATTTGCAAACAACCTGTCAAAGGTGATATGTGTGAATAAACTCCGGGCAAAGGGTGGTCGCAATGGCTCATGCAATTGTTTAATGTGTTAACAAGCCTGCTCTTCAGACGGTAACAGAGAAATAGTACAGGTCTCCATTTCTCTTATATATAGCAAAACAATCCAGGACTTTGGCTGTTATTAACTTATAAACATTGATGTTGAAATGTCATCGATAAAGTACCAATTATTCAGATACATACTTTACTGTGCTCTGAACAAGGGATTCAACTCGCATAGTTTACTTGCTTATAAAGCGGTTACTTGTGTTATATTTCATATCACGTCATCCTCGTTTGCGGTTTATTACAGGCAGATTTATGTATGCTTGATTACAGTTAACATTCATAACGAAGATCTAGGTGTTTGTAAATAAATGAATTGTTTGTCACTAGGTATTGTTGAGCTGTGTAAACAAACGCAGTAAATCATTTGTAAATCATTTGTTTAACATAATAAAACCTCAAACACATCAATGTTTATATTCTGTCAGTACATTTAAAGTACACAATGATGTAAGCACATTTAACCTAACGGAACATATAATGAATAAGAAGATATTAAGAAATACATTAAAATGACAACAATGCGAAAGAAGGCGCGGGGGTTGGTACACTCAGTAATGGGTAACTTAAAGCGGTTCTCTCAAGTATCCAATGTCATAACTGATTTCTTCGGATTATGCGTTTGTTTGTTTTTAAATGCGTCTTTCAATTGTTCGTGATCATTATCCCGTGATTTGTTTGTGCAAACTGCAAACATTATTTCGACTGTAAAAAACTCGCAAATTAACAATCTATGCAAATCGATTTCTTTTGTTCGTGCCAATAAAGAGCTTAATTTGGTTCGTTGAAATATGATATCATTTCTTTTCAATCCTTTCAAACTAATGTGAATGCCTGCGCTTTCAAATACCGAACAAATCATAGAAATTATTGATTTATAATACTATTAATTACCAGTTCATACAATTGTGTATTGGTAAACCATGGATTGAATAAAAATAAAAGTCGACGTAATGCTTAACGGTATTATACTTGAAATATTGATTTACATGTTTGGTAAATGTTTTGGAAACCACGCCATTCGCTGCTTAACATTTAGACATTCCTGTGTACGTTGTATTATGAAAACAACTCTAAAGCTATCTGAAGAGGATTGGACATTGCATTAGCAGTGAAACTTAAGGTAATCTTTACGCAGTTATATTAATGGTTGTTATTCGATGTAAAAACGTTTCATATACACATAAATACTGTATAGTTATACTAGCTATATATAGCTATACAATGTACAATGACCATGTATGTACAATTATGTTTTGTTTCTTCTGATAACTAAATTGTCTGTTTGTTGTCACTTTGCGCTTGTGAGTGTATTATGGTCTAGTATCCAGTAATGATAAGAGGCAATTTGTAGAGGTGTTTTCGTTCCCGCTTATGATATATGTGCGTTAATAATTGAAATCTTTCGGTTCAAGTAATGGGCCGTGTATGTATGGCTGATGAAACCGTCGTACGGAAACATAGCTGCATTTGTGCAAAGGACCAGTACAAAAACGGGAAGTGATCTGGGAAAACTGGGCTTAATGCATGTTTTTAACATTATCGTTTGTATGGTATTTTTCGTTTTAAAGAGGTCTCTTCTGAATGAAAATCCAGGTTAGGCGAAAGCCCAGTTTTGCCAGATCGAGGCTCTACTAATGTATTATTGACGTGTGTTGTCCTCATCTATTTTTCATTTATAGTTGATATATATAGAATAACAGGTTACTGCCTGATCTTTTTGTAATATATCAGGCAAGGCTTAGAATAATATTACGGCGAGGCTTGCCGAGCCGTTATTTTATTCGTGCCGAGCCTGATATATTACAAAAAGATCAGGCAGTAACCTGTTTTTCTGTTTATCATACCTCTCTCTAAGTCCCCGTTTTAAAAGAAATAATTAAAACAAAATCGCTACGACGCTGCATTTTTAGCGGGAATGAATATGATCGTTGACTTTTGACTTGTTACTAATGACGTCATGAGCACTTGCGCTTAATATTTGTTAAATAGGTATTTCGCTGTTTTGTTTGCTTTTTGTGTCTAAAATATAATACATCCTGGTATCAAAGTGTTTGTTTTGTTGAATCTGATTTTATTTTACTAAACATGATGACTTTATAGTTCATTCCGAGTAAAATGACTTACATCCAAACATCGACTGATTTAACAACTTCCTGTCGAACATGACGTCATCAGCATTTACACATTCATTTTAAATATTTGGAAAATACGTTTTTTGCTGTTTGTGTTGCTTTCTGTGGATAAAATGTAATACATCTTGGTATCAACTTGTTTGTTTTGATGAATCTGATTCAGTTTTACAATAAAACAAAACATTGTAATTAAGTCTTAGTAGCCTCCACACATGACTGATATATGAACTTCCTGTTGACCGTGATATAAAAAAAGATATCAGGCAACAGGATATCAAGCAGATATCAATGTGGTGGTATGATAATACTTTATATCAGGCATATATAACTGGTATAGTATTAAATATCAATCTATGAATTATAAGTATCGATAATATATACCAGCTATGGTATAAACTATAAATATATGTATTTTAGTATCTATAATAAATGTGTAAGCCTGTGTATCTATCGATACTACTTTTGCAACTTAATTAAAATATATGTATAACACTACACGAAATTATGTACAAAAATACAAACATGATTCGTGCATTTTTACTCGCAATATTAGGGTTAGTATTAAATAATTTAACGCACAATTAAATCGTTTATCAAAAGGGATACGACTCCATTTATAAATAAATACAACTAAAATTTAACTATAAACATTATTTTTTTACTAAATTCAGAAATGTGGATTTTTGCATGCTTTATATTTTAGATAACATAAATTGTGTATCTTTACAGACTTAAAGATCGTGATATTTTGTTTTCAGGATCAAATCGAAAGTCTGTCCTTGGAGATGTGTACTATAATGATATTGCTGGTATACGGTGAGGCGATCAGACGAAGGCGCGTTGAGAAATACAAGGAGTATGATAGGCTTACAATGCTTCAATAAGTGGTGTCACTGTCATCACAGCTGGCAGTACGGGGGGGGATGACCTGTTTTTATGAAAGTGATATGGATCTTTTAATCGTGCTGAACGATGTCCTCTGTGTGGAAGATGGCATTAACCTTCACACCATATCAGATGACATATATCTTTTTAGGATGGATACACGTGTATATCCAGGACACTGCAGACTGTAACAATAGAGACAAAAGCATAACTGTTTGCAAGTGATTCGCACTACATTGTGTTATAATGGATATGGAGAAATTCTATTCGCTAAGTAGCGGTTTATTTTTTTAACGAAATTTCGGCAATCAGGAGTGCACACTTACCAAGCGAGGTGCGACATGAACTTGCGGGGCCGTCACTACCGGCAACCTTTTCAGGGGTATTTCATGTAGACAAAGTTGTCGGACTACGCTGCCACTGCCCCAGCATTCTAAAAAGATGGGCAGCCAGACAAGATTTCACAATCTTCAATTTGTGTGTGGGTTATCAATTCGAGGGGCAATAAGCCATGTTATCGTATAAAAATCGTTGTAGCTGTTAACAATAAGTAATATTTACAGAATGATGTACTTTTGTTAACGCATCGAACTTTAAACTCAGAAACTATTTTCGAATGAATTATGAATATTGAAATCGAAAGTGCAATACAGGTTCACATTGTGATTAACTAACTTCCCATCAAACTTTTACTTTTCTTGTGATTTATAAACTGTATTATTGAGTCAAGGGCATATGCTATCTTGGTAATGTTCTTTACAGAGCAAGTGCTTGTTGTATATAAACATGTGTATGGTTCAAACGTGTGTTTTTCAAATAGTCCAATCATAGCACAATGGGGAAAACCCGCAAAACCCCTGCCACGTCGGCCTTTCCCCACATCCCCCTCATTTGACCTCTTGGTCCCTTGATGATTGATGAAGGTTGTTACATATGTTAAAACGAGTTTCTATAATATATTGACATGAAAATACGCATTGAAGAAATCCTCGTTCATATATATTATATTTAGACGTGGTGTGAAACTCACTATATGCCTACTGCTGAAAGATTGTGGAACGCCAGAATCACTAGTGTTGTTTTTCGATTTTACGCACATACTCATGTAAACATAGATTATCTAGTAAAAGAACAATCTATTCTGTACCGGCATAATCATTCATACAACATGGAATTTGTGGTCTTGGCGTTAGACCCGTTCAATGAAACAGTGTTCCATTTCAGTGTTCCATGAGCACATAGCCCCATTATGAACCTAGGGCGTTTATCTGAAAGCTACCTTAAGTTCTCGTAACATACCGTTAGTGTCACCTTATTTTATTAATTTAAAACGAGACCTTATACACCATACCTTAAGTTAAATGCACAACGCGGCCTTATATGAATATCGTACTTAGTGATATCGGGAGATCTGTTCTTTTAGAAAATAGAATGCATATGTTTGTAAATTATAGTGTATGCAGCAATACAACGATACCTTGTATATATGTTTATACTGCAATTTGTCATTATGATTAGCAAATGCATATTATACAATGATAATATTGATTTAACCTTTAATTTTATTGAAACTGCGTGCTGTTCACATTATACATTGAACACTTATTAATATATCACAGTAATGAATTGCAGTTTGCTAAGTAAAGTTACTTATTAAATGGAATACTTCACCATTAGCGTAAAACGTGTTAATATTGTGTTACTGTGAAAGGCTTTTTGCGGACGTCTTTAATGTGGCTTTTACACTTAAGGAAGCCGTGCAATTTTCAAACGAGATCGTTCAAACTTACACTTGCACTACCCTTTGTTGGTTATTCATTTGTCGGGTAGAAAAACACGATAAACATGTGAATTTAAGTTCAAACCTGCGCTTTAAATACAATCAAATGAAAGCACAGTACATATGGAATACACTCTTCGTTTTTAAATAAGTTTTGATTTCTTTAATTCAAACTACAATATGCCTACCAACAGATTCGTGCATACTGACCCGTTAAAACATCGTTCTATTTTATTTTTCCATAAGTACACATATACATTGCTGACCCTGGGGGATAGGAGACTCTAAGGCTGTTCAATATTAAAGTACATTTATGTGTACTAGACTTCGTTATGCGACATAATAAATGTTATTTTATCTCAAAAAGTTTGGTGATTTAATCCGAACTTAGACTCCGATTAAAAAAAACAACAGTCATATAGAATAAAATATGCACGTTTATAAATTTAATCCGTATTTGCTTTCAGAAAATGGCGGAAGGGGGGATCGAACGTACAGGGTCAGAGTCTGACAGTAATCTCTTACACAGTAGCCTGTACAGACGTCACTCTCAGGCAAGTCAGCAAACAATGTTTTAATGAAAAACAGGCGATAGGCGCCTTTTGGTGATGTTTAGTTTTGCGACAAACACCTTAGTACCGCATAATCGCCGCCATTTTACCCGGTAAAATAGCCTTTTTAATGATTTGTATAAATCCATCAAAGTAAATTTTGTGGAGAACGAACTTAAACGTTGCCAATATAGTAAATACAACATGGTTGTGTTGTCAACGAGTGAGAGGCAACACACCGGAACACCACGGTATTGTTATATACAGTAATTAATTACTTCCTTACGACACATAGTTACGAAAACTAGTCTAGAAAACAACTATACTATTTGAAATCGGGACAATTAACACAACAAAAGAATACTTCACATGTTTGTGAAAAGATGCGCATGAATATTTCGAATGACGTTTACAAATATAACGTTTGTCCCCCCAAATGGTGCTCGGGTCATTACGGATATTTACAAGAGTAGTCCGCCTTCCGAGCCGTTGAATACGAAAACGGATTTCGTTATGTTATTAAGATAATTGCTATATTTTATATTGTATTCTTACGGCAATAATCCATTTTTATGATACAATAAATATAAGTAAATGGTTAAAAACACATGTATTATCAATAAGACCTTAATCGGATGTTACGCATGGGGTTTTGGAGAAGTGAGCATGTGATCGGTGCAATTAGCACATCCCCGATATAATATGCTTCCAAAAGATCACCGTTAATTAAAAAACATCTTTGTTTCCGAAATATTGTTCGGTCCCTAGTTTTGGACTTAAATATAGAAATGTGATGCTTAATTCGCTAATTTGAATTATCCTAAACATTTCGAATCCATTGCTCCCATCACGGCTTGAGTTGTAAGGTCTATTTAACAATTGTTGATTCCATGTTCTGATCGGAGTTGGCAAAGTATATTTTCACGCCTATTTTTTAACAAGATTATTAAAACAAAAGCCTCACGTGATTTTGTTTTTATTATAGCACATAACTTTTACTACATAATTTTCAAATATGATGGATATTTATAAATAAATCAGTCCATTACAATATTATTTTAGCCCAAGCGTAAAAGCGACCAAACTTTCACATGCAACACACACTTAAATCACTGTAAACATTCAAAAATATATTTGAGAATCAAATGGCACGATCATGCTGTTAGTGCGCTAATATCTGCTTAAAATATCTTGTTAATGTTTATGGTATCTCGGTACGTTGACAGTGGGTCTGTGGCAAATCTTATATACGTGTTTGTATTGAAAGTCCACTAAACATTTGTTTTTAGTCAAAATAAGAGAATTCATAATATTTCTGTAATGAAACAGTATTTTGCTATTGACGTAAATTGTAGTAACAGTCGAGACTGAATTTAATATCCCTAAATATGGAAACTTCGAAAATGACTTTCAGCACTATTCTGTATATGATGTTCTACGTAATATAAGGTCTTAAAGGTATCCTTCAGTGATAATATCAAGTTGCTTTGAACAAGATTGAATCATAGTATAGTTGCATGTAACCAAAAAAAATACGGAAAAATCCGACGTTTTACCTGCGAACTCGGTCATAAATCACACAGTTTACAACACCTACACGGAAATTACCGAAAATATTTCCGGAAACTACCGAGGCATTCTTCGGTACGGGGTCGGTACTGTGACGTCACTATAAGGACAACGCATGAAGAAAATGCACAGCCATATCAGTTACACAACATACACAGACGACACAAAATATATATAATGTTGACTATTTGATGAAAATACAAATGTTGGTTTATTTAAAATAAAGAACTTTCACTTCGTCCCGATTTTCAGAAAAAGACTTCAGGTGATATACACATTGCTCAGTGGGAATACCGCCGTGGAAGTCGTGATACACGGAATTATCGAGTAATAGATAGAGACGTTAAAAGTGGCATGAATGTGGTAATCAAAATAACATTGTTCAAATGACGCACACATTATTATTATTGTTACAATTAAATTCGCTTGTCATGCAAATCTTTGGTTCTGCTAGAAATCGCGCGAAAATATATAAAGTGTTATCACGTTTTCCGCATGTAAAGCGTGAGCATTTACATGTACATTGCAATATAAAAACAATGTAGCGCAGATAAAATGGATATCGTTATTTGTTTTGCTAATTTCGTTGCACTTGGGAAAAAAATTACGCA
>VMBQ01004018.1:0-47316 GCA_007657795.1 Dreissena rostriformis
AATGTCTCATATAGGTGTGTAAAACACAATTAAATACTTCAACAGATTGTATTAAAATTTGTATTACAATATGTGTGTGCGCCCAGATGTTTCCATTGACACAACACATTTAATCGTCGACTGTATCGGTATACTATCCGCGATATCTGGTATAACGGACTGCTATCCGGCCTTGAACAAGGCGTGCTGTGGCTACATTAGTACATGATACGCGGGATATGCCCACGAAACGGATTCCATCTGTCTAGATCGGCTACAAGAAAGCATTGAAGGAAAAGGAAGTGTAGATGGAAACAAAGTCTTGTTTTCTTCGAAGCGAAATGACATTCTGTGCCCAAATGTCCTCAATATAACAATGGACGAACATTTGTCTGTTTGTTTTTTGTTGTTTAAATACCGTTTCATCAAACATATTAAACAAGTATGTACTTTCATCCTATTAAATGGAACAGCTTGAATTAACCAAAGTGTCTGAGGTATAAAATGTACATTAGTTTTAATAAAACTGCATTTTCTTGAATTTGCCGAGATGTACAAAATACTCATGTGTAAAGATGTAAGCACAATTGAAGAAAAACCTGTATTAATGCCATTATAAACTTATATGTTTGAATTTGAGTGTAAATTGCATAATGTGATGTTAAAACAAAGTTAGCAGTAAAAAGGGTTTACTAAAAACTTAAAACGGATGGTATAAACAAATGTGTCAAAACCTAACCATATTATTGTTCCGTCTTAAAGAAAATATTATTTATATAATATAGTATCTTGAAAAATACTATGCTCTGGTCTTTTTTTCCATAACCAGTAAACATGACAATTATCTGACAAGATTTCAGAAGTTAAATGACGGTGAAGTGTTCCAGTTTAAATAAAAGGGCAGTGCTACATATCGAGGGCTGAACGGAAAACTGTCGTATCTCCTTCTTTATTTAATATGCGTTACGACAGTCTTCCGTTCACCCCTCGATATGTTATGTAAGTTCATATGCATATGATTGCATCATTTCAAATATTTGATAAATAGAGGATATTTCATTTGATTTGTATTGACAGGTAGTCAAGAATAGGTGAATATATTTATTTTTTATATATATTAAATTTGATACTCTACCAAAACCAACGTATTTTTCAATTTGAACTTGTTTTTAAATATTTTATTAAATTTGTATTGGTTTAACTTGAAATGTTTTCGGGAAAAGTAAATCATGCCATTTCAAGAATTTTGCCCGATTGACGATATGTTTCATTTACTGTATTATTCGAGAGGCAGCCAAAAATGAAACGCTGAAAATTATTTAAAAAATGTCATATTTGATGATAATTACCAATTTTAAATCAGTCCGTTTCACCTATAAACCACAGGAAAGCATGAATGTGTGTGTAATTCACTATTGATAATATCAATTGTTTTGAAGAAGTTTACTGTAGTTACCACTTTCATCGGATAATACAAATTCTAGATGAAAAGCCAACTTTCTTTTCAAATGTATATCATCTTTAATATGCACATGAGTTTTCTCATTTTTAAAAAAGTGTTTTTTGCCAAATCATCTAAGACATATAATACAACAAAAAAATATGAAAAATATGCAAATATAATATAACACGATTAAATAATTAAATTTAATATGCACATATAAGTACATCTTCATACGAATATCTCAGTAAATAATGATGAAATACGCAAAAATACTACGTAGTATAGTATTATGCCTAAGAATAATTTTATTTTACAATTAATATAAAGCAAAATTATTAATAATTATGAGCAATGTAAGAAGCAATATTTTTGTTACAAATATGGTTACTTAGTTTTACTGAACCAAGATGCGAATTAAACGAGAACTCGCATGGAACATATGAAAAGCATGTGATTAAAGTATGACCTATTGACATATTTGAGAAAATATATTTCTTTAATATGACATAATGCTTTTAAGGCCCTTAACAGTATCATGGAAACACTGTTCTTTTCAAATTTATTTCACATTTCAAAATATATATCCAGAATGAATATCTTATAAACATTAATACTTATTAATGTAGCTACTAGATACTAAAAATTTGATTTTGAATTACACACTTGACTATACGTTGTAGTGTCTAAAGCCTGATAACTTCCCTATTCGTCGAAATAACATAGACATTATGATGTCCGGTCACTTTGTGATTGTGGCATTTCAAATTTACGAAAAACAGACCTTTGAACGTGTCCCGAAACTGCTGACTCATGCTACAGTAAAGTACGAAATTTACAACAGAGTTGAGCAACACAAACATATCAATGATATCGAGATTGGCGGAGACTTCCGTTAATAAACTTTCGTTCAGTCCGTTCACCATATTTAGAATGACCAGAGAACAGGACGACGGAGACCAGCATCCAGGTGGTCATGTTGTGCTCGTGGTTGACGTGGTGGTCTGAGGTCCGCGTCTGCTGCAGTAGACGGACTCTCCGCTTGCTGGCCTGATACATCGCCAGTATTGCCATGGTGATGAGCAATGTCAGCAGAATGCATGGCAACACATTTTAATAACGACCCCGTAGAACCAGAAAATGGACACCGTGTATAATTGTGTTTTGCCACCAGATCGGTTACGACCAACCAGTAGCCGCTGAAGTTTAATCCCAAGTCTGCTAGTTTTACAACACGGTACATTAAGTTGTTTGGTATACACATAATGATGGTAACAATCCCTATGATTGTGATGGTCAATATCGCTCGCTGCAGACTGCGAATGCGGTTGCTCATCGCGCTTTGGCACATGAATAAGTATTGGAACATGGCTAGTGAGACGATGAACCACTTCGACATGCTATGAAATGTGGTTCCTATGCTCGTTCACGATAATCAAGTATATCCACGTTTGCGAATAGTTGTTTTCAAGTCCAAGTTTTGTGTAGATATATAAGTAAGTTGTGTTGATACCATACGCAAACATGGTCAGAAATCTGCTATGGCCAACGCTGTCAGTATGCAGTTTGTCGGCGTTATCATGTGTCGCCTGGTTAACACATTCACATTCAGTATGTTCGATATCAAGTCAAAGACGCAAATGGGAAGACTAATATAACCATGCACCTCTCCGTATCTGCGAGCGAATAACACCATATTATTTTCATGAAANATGTCCAGAGAACAGGACGACGGAGACCAGCATCCAGGTGGCCCTGTTGTGCTCGTGGTTGACGTGGTGGTCCGAGGTCCGCGTCTGCTGCAGTAGACGGACTCTCCGCTTGCTGGCCTGATACATCGCCAGTATTACCATGGTGATGAGCAATGTCAGCAGAATGCATGGCAACACATTAATTACGACCCCGTAGAACCAGAAAATGGACACCGTGTATAATTGTGTTTTGCCACCAGATCGGTAACGACCAACCAGTAGCCGCTGAAGTTAAATCGCAAGTCTGTTAGTTTTACAACACGGTACATTAAGTTGTTTGGTATACACACAATGATGGTTACCATCCCTATGATTGTGATGGTCAATATCGCTCGCTGCAGACTGCAAATGCGGTTCCTCATCGCGTTATGGCACACGAATATGTATTGGAACATGGCTAGTGAGACGATGAACCACTTCGACATGCTATGAAATGCTCGTTCACGATAATCAAGTATATCCACGTTTGCGAATAGTTGTTTTCAAGTCCAAGTTTTGTGTAGCTATAAAAGTAAGTTGTGTTGATACCATACGCCAGCATGGTCTAAAAATCTGCCATGGCCAACGCTGTCAGTATGCAGTTTGTTGGAGTTATCATGTGTCGCCTGGTTAACACTATCACATTCAGTATGTTCGATATCACGCCAAAGACGCAAATGGGAGCACTAATATAACCATGCACCTCTCCGTATCTGCGAGCGAATAACACCATTTTATCTTCATGAAATGGAAACACTTCCCGTTCTGCCATGGTTGCGTTAAGTATTGACATCACTGTCCCTTAAACCACTGGTACAATCATGGTTGTCATGTTGACAAAACCTGTGCTGTTGTTTTCCTGTAATTGTTAGTATGTTTTAATTGTTTAAAAATAAAATTTAATTTCGGCAAATGAATGTTTATATGCTGTGTATGTTTACCGGAGCTACTTAGAGAGAGGAAACATGTCTCCTCGAAAAGTATTAACCCTATATCCATTAAAACGCAAATAAGCTTTAAATAAAACGTATTATCCACACTCGTCATTTGCACACATGCTTTATTTCAAGCATTGCTTTCATTTAGTGTGCCTCCTATATTCTGTCTCTTCTAGGCTTTTATTCATAAAACGCACACAATTGATTCATCATTCGTTTTAATCCTGCACGAAAACCATCCACGGGATCGTAAATGAAAAAAAAGCGATTGTGCTCTTGTGTGAAGTTGCCGATGTTTATACGGATCTGTTTCCCTATCATGCAGCTGTTATGGTGTAAAACGCTCTTACTTTCTGCTGAGAGCACATATGTTGTCTCATAATTGAGAGATTGTCAGTCATAGTGACTCTCCAGCCTCCTCTGATTTTCCGTCGGTGCACCTAATTGATTTTTATATATTAAACTTAATCAGCAGCAATGCTCTCAGTTCTAAATTTTCTTGTTTCCTCTATTACCACGACTATGAATTTGTATTAAGTGCTTATTGGTCTACACGGATGAAAGACAAAATGTATCTTCCTGCAGCGAAATTTCAATTGAACCACGATCTGACAAACCTGTCTTAATGCATGAGCAAAAGGTGTCTTGAGTTATGTTAGCGGAACAGTTCGGAGCTTACTTTATGGGAAAGGGCGGATTTGAGAACTCGCTAGAGAAAAGTATATAACTAAAGGACGAATATCTATATCGCAAGTATTCCAATGGCCTGTTGCTTTACTTTCTGCACTTGTCATC
Organism: Dreissena rostriformis; assembly: GCA_007657795.1. Lineage (NCBI taxonomy): Eukaryota > Metazoa > Mollusca > Bivalvia > Myida > Dreissenidae > Dreissena > Dreissena rostriformis. Next base: position 4,884 of record VMBQ01004018.1, read on the forward strand.
GCAATTTCACTGTACTGAAATGCTGTTTAAAATGCTTTTGATAGTTAGTTTAAACCTTTTTATTTTAGCTCACTGGCATCGAAAGCCTAAGTCTTATTAAAACGCTCTCGTCTCTGTCGTCTGAGAAGAAGCAGTTCTTGGTGTCTATCTTGGAAATCTAAAGAACGCTTCCGCAGTGGGGATCGAGCCCGTGACCTCCCGGTTGCTAGGAGGACACCATATCCACTACGCCACGGCACCACGACATGACAGCTTTGGACATGGACTCGACATTAAATTTGAAAAATAGTTTTCGTATTATCGTATGGTATTGAATTTTAGTTTTGAAGGGCAAATGTACAAGCGTGAGCGCATACGATTTAGCTCAGTAAAAGACCATAGTAGAAATGTATGAGTGAGCGAAAAAGGCAATGAACAAAATGATGCTCAGCTTAATGTTGTTTACAAGTGATAATATTCAAATGTCTTTGCTGAAAACATGTACTTTGTTTCATGATCTTGTCTTCATAACTGACACTCGTATATTGTTCATTTGAACACTATTGTGTCGTGGTCTTCATGTTTCTCGACAGTCCTCTTATTTGCACCTGGAATCGTGTTTTCATTAAGTCTCACATGCACTTACTTAGTCTGTTTATAAATTAAAAGTGGGCAATCCAGTCACTCATTGAAATAACAACATTCCACTAATTGTTCTATACCTCATTGGTGGAGTCTCGCTTGTGTATTAAAAGCGAACTTGTGATAACTAATATCATCCATCAAATCCGCATGGCGTGTTTGGAAAAAAACATATGTAAAGCAGCGTTGTGTACATTGTTACATTAACCGGATCTAAGAAGCAAAACGCATTAATCACTTTCAAATAATGTTGTATCTAGTGCAATCGTATCCCTTTAAATATAACGTCATTCTCAAGAATTTTGATTACTATTACTTGATATTTATGAGCTGCATACATTTAAGAATTGTCTCCTCGACAAACCAACTAATGTTCTTTTTTATTTTAACGTTTTGAAAATGTGTTTACCTTTAAATAGTTTTAACTGGAGTCTTTTTTTTTTGGAGGGTAGGGGATTAAGACAAAATTAAGACAAAAATAATAATAGACTACCATGTCACAAAATGTGTTTCATTGACGACCTGTTTCATTTACTCTTTTAAATCAGGTACATTGAAAAGTGAAACGGTAAAAATTATTTTTAATTGTCGTTGTTACTTCAAATTACCAATTTTAAAACTTTTATTGAAGATTGAAAATTTCAGATACAAATGTAACTTTCTTTTTAAATATGTATACTCGTTAACGATGACAGATGTTCTCATAATTTAAAATTATTGTGTTTTCCAAGACAAAAATGATTTAAAAAAACATGTAAAAAGTGTAATACCATAACAATAATTACATAATTTAATATAATATGCACTTATAATTATGGCTACATTAAAGTAACCCAATAAATAGTGATCCAAATACGATACATTTTTTAAATGTGTAGAATAATGCCTGAATAGCAAAAAAAAAACATTCAGAAAAAATGTGTTTGCAATATGTTTGTTGCAAATTTAGATACTAAGTATAATTGAAGTAAGATATGAAAAACACGATAATGGCCATGATATATTTATTATAACAAAAACGTGTAATTAAAGTATGAGCTAATTACAAATTGTATACAACCGTGTCTTAAATATGACATGATGCTTATCAGTATCTGTATCAGAGGCTCTCAAAAGGTATCATGAAAACATTTTTCTTTTCAGAGTCATTTCACATTTCAATTATATATCCTGAATTACTTAAGTATACACAACACTTACTAATACATGTATAAAAAATACTAAAAAAAATAACCAAAACTTAATTTTGATTTCCACACTCGGCTATAACTTGTGGTGTTGAAAGCATCGTGACTTCCGTATTCGTCGATATGAAATAGGAAACTCCAGTATGATTTCCGTTCACTTTCCCGTACTGCGTTTGCCGCATCTAAATTTTAAGACAAAAAGGTTTTTAAACGAGTCCCGGAACTGCTTACTCATTATACAGTAGAGCACAAAATTCACTACACTGTTCAGCAATATAAAAAGATCAATTACATCATTGAGTTTTGAATAGACTTCGTCAAAGAAATATTTGTTCAGTCCGCTCACCATAACTAAAATACCATGCGGCAACTCAGTTATTACAGAGAACAGAACAACGTAGACCAGCATCCAGGTGGTCCTGTTGTGCTCGTGGTTGATTTCGTGGTCTGAGGACTGCGTCTGCTGCAGTAAACGGACTCTCCGCTTGCTGGCCTTGTGCATCGCCAGGATGACCTTAATGCTTAGAAATGTAAGCAGAATGCATGGCACAACCTTCATAATGACCCCGTAGAACCAGAAATTGAACGCCTTGTAGAAACTGTGTTTTTCCACCAGATAGGAATCGATAAACCGGTAACCGCTGAAGTTGTAACCTAAGTCTGTTTGTTTTACAACACGGTAAAGAAAAATGTCTGGTATACATACCAAGATGTTAGCAATAACAATGAGTGCGACGGTACGTATCGCTCGCTGCAGACTGCACAGGCGGTAACCGATTTCGTGATGACAGACCAATATGTACCGGAACACGGCAAACGAGACGGTGAACCACATCGCCATGTTGTGACACGTGGTAGTGAAGATTATTTGCACGACAATAAAGTACATCCACCCCTGCGAATGGTTTGCATCAAGTCGATTTTGAGTGTAGACAAAATAGTAACTTGCGTACACGAGATACGTAAGCATGGTCATAAAATCTGCAATGGCCAAAGCTGTCAGTATGCAGTTTGTCGGAGTTCTCATGTGTCGCCTGGTTAATACAATCACATTCAGTGTGTTAGATATCACACCAAATATGCAAACTACAATCATTACATAGCCATGCACCTCTCCGTATTTGCGAACAAACAACAACATATGATTTTCATGCACTGGAATCACTTCCTGTTTTACCAAGGTTGCGTTAGGTATCGACATTACCGTCGCATTTACCGTTGGTAAAATCATGGTTGTCATGTTGAAAATACGTCTGCTGTTGTTTTCTGTTTTCTGTTTTCTTTGATAATGATTGTATTGTTCAATAATGCAATTGCATGTTTCCACACATGATGGTTTCTTTACTGTTGCTTTTCTCGCAAAAACAAGATATGTTTAACACAGTTCAAATTTAATGGCACTCAACATAAATATTCCACCTATAATTCCTGCGTTGCTTCCTTAATCTGACATTATTTTGATAAGAAGTGCATTGTTTTTGTCTTTCAAATTCCGAAACTATTTGAGCAGCAGCCACATAGAGACAGCAAAAAATGTCTCCTCGAAAAGTTTATACCCTAAAAAAAAACTTTTTTTTAATGTTCATTGTTCATTTTTTCGTTGATAGTTTTTTCAATAATTTTACGCCCAGAATGGATTCGTAATCGTATATAATCCTCAAAGAAAATAGTCCATGTAATCGTAGATAAAATACAGCGATGGTGCTCGTGGTGTGAATTTGCTTACATTTGCTCTGTTTCCCTTACACTCAGCTTGTATGGGCATTTTATAACGCTCATATAGTCTGCTGACGGTACATTTGTTGTCTCATAAATGTTATTTGCCAGTGAGAATGACTCCCCAATGACCAGCCACTACTGTTTGCCCGTCGGAAACATTGCATTGATTAATGCCATGTTATTTACAAATGAAAACCTCATTCATCATATTACGAATATATGAGAATTCCCAACATACCATTTCAAAGGTTTGATATAACCAATACACTAAAACATGGCGATATCATCCTGATGTTAATGGTTCAATGGTTCAATAGTTCAATTGTTGATTTGCATATAAGGCCTCCGGCCCAAACACAGTACATGTATATACATCATCATAATAATAATACACAGCATGTGGTTATGGTCATAACAATACAATATGAGTATGATAATATGAACATTATTATCTGTACATGTCCATCAACTGATCTCTCTTTAAATGAGGCCGGTTCTGTCTTTGCCTTTTATAAAGCTGTCATTGTAACAATTAGCATGATGGGTAATGGAGTGGCTTCCGCTCGTTAAAACAAATGCGTTTAGATATCGACTCTAGATATTCCAACAATATGAAGTATTTACTTCGGTTGTGGTCGGATCCGTACAGCATGATTTGAAACACTCTGAAATGTCACATTAGTGACAGTTGATAACTAATTACTGAGAATCGTATGCAGATTTTATTCTGATAACAATGCAGATTTCTCAAAACTTTTGATTGGAATGTGACGTAGTCATACTCCTGAACATATGGCAAATTATTCAATTAAAGAAAATCAGCATGGATTGCATCAGTTGATTCATTCGTTCTCCATATCTAGATGACATCACTGTATCTATTGAACTTAAATGGATGTTTTCGCTATGCAAATGTTCACTGTATAAACCGACTGATGATTATTCTGATAGCCCAAGCTTTAATAACATTGCCTGTTTAATTGACGGAAATTGTCGTTATCCGTCGTTATACGTCTGAATTAATAATATTCAAGTGAAATAAAGCCAATAGTTGTGAAATGCGCTATTGGAATTGGAATTGTTTACGAGTACGCTGAGAATAATAAAATAAAATATTTCCTTCTTTGGGTAAAATATACTTGCACGCTTCAAGGAATATATCGACTATTAAGAAGGCATATTTTTAAATAAAATAATACAAAAATAAATAAAAGCATCTGTTAAAAATTAAGTATGAAATAGCCGACATAACAATCGAATAAAACGCTTTTGTTTGCAATTGGCTTTTATATGATATATAAATACATATTTATTGCTTTTTTCGATGACAAAATGTTTGAATATTATAATTTTGCCAATCCGTATATAGGTTGTTTTATCCACCACAACAATACAGGACAGGACAAGACAAGCGTTTTATTCGACATAAGCAAAGAATACATAACATAAAAAAGAGTGTACGTATTATTAAAGTAATATTATAATTANAGTTACATTGATTAGTTGGTCTGTTGATTATCAAAAAACGTCATTTGGTCATGTGTTGATGAAAAGGAAGTACGGTCGAGAATATATGTATTAATTTGCATATATAAAGGGTTTATCGGGAAATGAAACACGGGTAATGTGAGCGTATAATCAGAATTCAGCGTTCAAATGAAAATCCAAAAAATCGTAATTATTCAAACTTATGCAATGTATGCTAACGAAATGGCTGATAAAACTGCTATCGTCGTTTGACAACAAGCAACGATGGAGAAATAACCAATGACTTATCGTATTGACGCAAGTGTTGTCGAAGAACAATCCCCACGGACAGCAGATAAGACCAGTAACTTAAATTGTTCTCTAAATATGTACGAGTGTATCTATAATTTATCAGTTAGTGTAAAGAGCTTTCCGAGAAAGATCCTCTTCAGTTATTAAATGCATCTACACGTTGTGTTTCTTTTGGTAGTGGGATTTGTGAGTTTAAATGCAGGGCTAAATGCGGCGAAGGACGTTTCCGATGACAAAACACGCTTCGTTGTAAACAGCGAGGTGGAAATGGCGACAACGCCATTAAGTTTCGCGCAAAACATGACGTCATGTTGGCAACTTGTTTATGACCAGAAAGTAGCACCATGAATATTCATGTTTAAATTTGCATACGAGGTGGGTTCATCGATAAATGAAAAACCGGTCACGTAAACAAATTATCCAATCAGAATGCAGCATTCATATGAATGTGACAGAAGTTGTAATTATATTCTTATAATAACAACGTAATCTATTCAACAACTGCAGTTGGTTTAACTATAAGAATTACAAAATATTTGTATTCGTTGGCGTTCAATTCTTGTTTCGCTTTCGGTTTCATCTTTGTCGAACGACACGACGTAAAAGTTCGCGACAGACAATTACGTCATTTCACTATTGAAGAATGAAAAGCAACGTCGTTAAGAATTTCTAAAAACGTCATTTTGTCAAGTGCTAATACAAAAAGTAGAACGTTCGTGACTACGTATGTTTTAATTTGAATAAAAATCAAAATTCAACGTTCACATGACCATCCAAAAATATGTAATTATTCAAACTTATGTATGATAACGAAATGGATGATAAAACTTCTGTCGTCGTTTAACAACAAGCAACGATGGTAAAATAACCACAATGACCTTATCTTATTGACGCAGGTGTTGTCGAAGAACAATCCCCACGGAAAGTAGATAAGACCAGTAACCTAAATATATTCTCTAAATATGTGCAGTTCAATCTTTAACTTAATATTTCGTGTACCGAGCTTTCAGAGACAGTTCCTCTCCAGTAATAAAATGCAACTACACGTTGTGTTTCTTTTGGTAGTGGGATTTGTGGGTTTATATGCAGGGCTTAATGCGGCGAATGACGTTTCCGATAACAAAAAAACGCTTCGTTGTAAACAGCGAGGAGGAAATCGCGGCTGAAATTGAAGACCTGAAACGGCTGGTACACGGTAAGACGATCGCAATTTATTGAATATTTTACTTGTCATTAACTTATGTAGTATTGTATCATGCAACAATTATGTTAAATTATGTTAAAGCTTAATTCTGTATGTATAATATACATCTAGCTCATTTCACTAAACGTATAGTTTGTATTCAAATAACAATGACAATTTCGAAAAAAAACATTGATATGTGTATGCAAATCCACCAAACAATAAGGATTATATTCTGAAATGTTCCTCCACTCAATCAAATATCACTTTAATCCGAAATCTATATAAAAAATCATAGCGAAAATCGGATCCCTCCATTTACAAACCTAATGATAGCTTAAGGCTACTTGCATGAAGGAGGTGTAGGTAATGCAGATAAGTTGTTTCGGAATTCACTTAAGTTAGTGGTATAGATCGCACACATACGTTATAATACGTTAATGTATCGATAGTTTGCATGTAATACTTTAACAATATTGATACTGTTCTTTATAACATTAGCGAAGAGTTAAATTGTAAACATTATTCCTCGCGCTTTTCAAAAATCGGAAGAAATATAAACTCTACTCATATGTATATATTTCAGACCTGACGGACCGTGTTAACCGATTGACGTCGAAACCATGCGGAGGTACAATGCATTAAAATACTTTCAACTTGTAATAACTTTACAAGAATGCCAAATTGTTTTGAATATGTTATTCTTAATTCAAGTAATGATATATACATACAAAATACACCAAATGTACGTTGAAATTACATTATTTTAATGTTGAAAAGGTATGCATATCAGTTTTTGCTTGCACAGGCTCTACCTACGTCCGCTGGGGACGAACGACGTGCAGCGGAGGCAATGCGTCGCAAGTTTATTCAGGTAGGACTGTTTATACTTATCAAACTGAAAACAAAATATAAGCATTTACTAAATCCGGTTTAAACCCCCAATGCTTAGCATTGGCCGTTCCAAGGCGATGACCCCAGCGTTATTCTACTATTTGTGTATGTGGTTTCGTATTGTGTCGTACTGATATGGCAATTGGTAAATTGCCATAAATAAAGGACCACTAACGTGTGTATAATAGGAATGCAATACTGCTGGAGTACCTGGAGTTCCACTTCTTTATATAAGATTAATTTTTAAGTGCATTCGTGAAATACATGTTATGGAACATATTTGAAGCACATTTATTCTAAAACAAAACTATTGCAAACACGCTCCCTACGTGTGTGTTTTTTCTCTCTTGAATTTTAGGATACATGGCAGGCACATACTATCACGATGCTGGTGATGGTGACGGAGCGAATTATCTATGTTTATCCAACGCCCCACAATGGGACTATTCAACAACGTCGAAAGATAACGTTATCGATTTTACAAGCGTAGAGTATGAGTTCAATCCACATCAAGGCAGTGATATAGCCCAATTTTTAGGAAAGAATGTATAGGGCCACGAAGTACCCTGTGCTGTATGTCTCGTTTCATCTGCAACCTCGCTTATGATACCTTGCAGAAGGGAGTGCTATCCTGGCTGGAACAAGGAGTACAGCGGCTACATTGTTACCGGATACGCGGGGTATCCCATGGGAACGGAATATGTCTGTCTCGACCGACGACCAGAGAGCGTTGTAGGGAGCGGTAAAGTAGTCCAAAAAAACGTTTTGTACTTCGTGGAGGCAAATTGCCAAGCCGGACTTGAATGTCCGCCATACGAAAATGGGCGAGAATTGGCTTGTGTTGTTTGCTCAATCGCAACGAATTGAATTCTTCAAACGAAAGTCAACATAACTATTCTGTTGTTGTTCATAAATTTGTATAGAAGCACAGACAAGAAAACAAAAAATAAACAAGAAAGTTGGCATTTAAAACCCAGCGTCCAAGCGTTTTTTTTATAAACGTATATGTTCACTTTAGTTTTGATAATTGTGCAACCCCAAGCTAGGTCTGCATGTTAGCTACCAATGAATGTAATGTCAGTTCGAGACTATCAACAAAAAACTCACGTTCATAAAGGTCTTCTATTTGAGTAACAGTGGTTTGACCCGACCGTTCCCCCCCCCAAAAAAAAATGGACTCTATCTAGGTTGGCATGAGAGGTTCTAATGCACACAATGTCAGTTAAAAATCGCCAACCAAAAGCATGTTATTTAGCGAAAATATTTTTTTCTAATTTTGGTAACAGCGGCCTAGACCTTGACCCGATTGTCGAAAAATGAATCCAACCTAGGTCTGCATGTAAGCAACTTAAACAAATAATTTCAGTGCAATTCTTAAGTTATGGAGTGGGAATATTTGTTCTATAATTGGTAACAGTGACATTGACCTTGATCCGGAAAGCCCCACATTCAAGCCCAGGCTAGATCTTTATGCATGCTTGATATATAGTGTTCAATTTAGATTGGTGAAAACAGTTATTGACCGGAAATATGTTTTTTTTAAGAAATAGTGACCTTGACCGTATTGGCCCCAAATGCAATCTCAAGCTTGGTATGCACTAAAGTATTTACACAAAAGAATTCTATTATAATAACTATATCAGAACTCAAGTAATTGAACGGAACCGTTTTTCTATTTTTTAAAACACTAAAATTGACTTTAACGCGACTAGCTTCAAACTCAGTCACACGCTACGTCTCTGTGCAAGCTTGCTACATTCAAAGTGTTAACTAGCTTTTCATTAAACGAAGAAAAATCTCTTAAATTAAACAAGCAACAACAAAACATTCAGGTCGGGCCCGACCCATTCTTTTCCAATTTACCCCGATAACGTATTACCTTAAACCATTCTTAACAGAAACCGCTCTAATTCCGATGAATAGCCTCCGAAAGCTCCATATACAAGTTCCAAAATATGTCATTTAGCGTACTTATGTACTATATTTATATATACAATCATTGCAAGAATACTTTACATGTGCAGATGATTTTTCATTCCTTTACACATGTTATGAGTAATACTATTCCGCCATAAAACATGTTTAATGTGTGCATATTAGCTATGCTTTTCTGCAACTGTGTTAGAGTTCGAAACTGTACAACATACATCAAGTGTGTTTAGTCTATGATTTTATGGTTTGATGTAGAAAACAGATAGTTAAAAATATACCATATTAGAATACTTTGTCAGATGATATGGCTGGATACTATTTAAAAAAGATGGTGGGTGTCTGTCTGTGTTTGTCATGTACGCCGATATTGGATTACTCAAACACATCTGCTGATGCTAACATACAATCTGCCCGTTTGAAAATGACTTTAATATTTACCAATCCAGTGAGATAGGATATTTTCTTCGTCAAAACGTGTATGAATACCAAGTTCCAATAACATGTGCTTAACAACACATCTTGTCTTATAGGACAGAGAATTATCTGGATTGGAACAATGCATACAGCGGCTACATTGTGTCATGATACATATCTGCCCTCCCCCCTCTACCGAGGATGCACTATAATTAAATTTAGTCAAGATGTGTCCCCTCATCTCCCCCATCGAATAAGATTAATAGAAACGCCGAACTGATGGATGAATTTGCAATATTATTTAACTTTCCATTAATGTTGTTAGAGACGTTTCTTTAATAAAGTGTATATGATCTTCAACATATGTTTGACATATATAACTTCACAATGTATTCAGTGATAATATAGCTAACTCGTTTTTAAATGAACGTATACGTTCATTTGTTTCCTTACACTACCACGTCGAATAACCACGTATGCTACGCCGTTCCAGTAAAATTAAATCTAGCATACGTAAGGATTCAATTCTGGGTTAGGGAAAATGTGACACTTTAAGCAACTATCAGATTATATCACACATCCATTGAGTGTAACAGCGTATCATGACTATGCGTCCCGATTGTACCATGACTACGCCACTAGGACATGATCAATTTCTTACAAAAAGATTACATATCCAATTTCAGAACACGTTTACCATATAACAAGTTAAATTGATTGTATCAATCTGTATACATTCTCACTTTGACTGATCTGTTACACAGCTGTTAACCGCGATATCAATTTATTTGTTGTTTAACGACTCTTTTGATGTAATTGTTTCGTTTAATATGCATCCTTTCTCATCACTTACCAAATTTGTATTCATTGTCCTTTACACTAGATAAGGTTCATATATAACTGAATTTTTGGCATTATATTGAATTCTGTTGTGAGCATAAGATAAACGATATGTCATTATTTCCAAAGGAATAAAGCGTTTACACTACCCGTTTCAACGCCCATATAAAAAAATGTGTCTTGATATAAAAAAGTTACTTTCTTTTTTCCTACAGAATTTTAAAACTGTCGTACAGTAATGTGTGCACGTTACTCTTATGTTCTCCGTTCAGCGGAAGATCTTGCGAAGAACATTACAAAGGAAATCGTACAACTAAAACTATTACTGTGAGAACAAACGCTCACTTTAATTTTTGTTTACCTTAATCCGAAAAAGTTTTCAACTCCGAATCTCATGAAATACGCTGGTGCGTTTCAGCAGTTTAAACATATGCTTAATGTAGATTTACCATCGGTACCTTCTTTTTATTTCAGCGGCCCGAAACTTTTTTCAAATATTTCATACCAGAACACGTCCTAGTTGTAGTGCACTTGCGAAGGGTCTCTATTTCAAACAAATCATAGACTCGCCAGACTGTTATTAATGCATAGAGAAAGCCGATAGCCACCACTTCATCTTGAATGCACTTTTTTCGGGCCCACGTACCAATCTTTAAAACTCGATCAATGTATCCACTAGATCATCCTGTTACAGCATACTATATGTTGAACAATAATTGCCACCTTTATCTCAAACCCTTATTTTCAAAGCTATTAAGACATCCATAAAAAAAGAAAAGCGTTAATAGTCTGCCAAATCCGTTTTCAAATGTGTTCTTTTTATGTACATAAATCTACACTATATTGACTTCAAACCTTGATGTAGCTTACCCTTTTCATTATTGTCATATGCGTCCTTTAAAGTATTATCTTGCAATATGTTGTCTCACAATTTTGCAATAATTATGAATAATACATTAAGTTGTGTGGTTAATATAGGCCGTTGGTTCGATAACGGTTTTTAATCAAATATTTGCATTGCGCATTTTCCACAAAAGACACGCAAATTGATGTCGTTGGTAACATGTATTGTGTTTGTTACCAAAAAATACGTGAAACATATTTGAACATGGGTTTTGCCTTTACGAGGAAGAACGTTGAGCTGTACGTATGCACCCATAAAAGCTCAAAACAGTCAAGAAGAACTATATAAATCACAAACACTAAACAAAACAAAAGTTCCCAAACTTTGCGTTCAGACGGAGGCCATTTTGTTACGTATTTGCAACGAAGTAAACGCTCTTAAGATCGCGTAGAGGTACCCGACAGGATACTTTAACCACTTTAAACATTTGCACGCGCAAAGCAATTAAAATCCAATTAACATTTTTGCATTGTTTATGTATTCATACAAGGCAATGAGAAAATATTGCCTGTGGTGTTAATCTCCACTTGAGAGTAAATTAGCACTAATGTCCTTTTTTAAAAGGGACAATAAAACACATATGCTATTTTGTATTGATGGAATGTGGTCTCGTTATTCGATGCGTGTTATTGCGTGTTGCAAACAGTTTATCAGTGATGGATAACTAATCTTTTTGTTAATGTTGACCCACATTTAATTCTAAGATCATAAATACAAACAACATTTTGACATAAATACCGTCTTGAAAATTAATATTATTGTACAAAGAAAATAATTTAATGATTATTGTCGATGTACGTTTGTCTTTTCCGAAAATACAAACGACACGAACATGTCAACAACAAAGAACAACCAACACCCATAAACGAATGATAAAACAAATACCGATCAATGCGCATGACGATTCTTGCATTTAATAAATGGGGATGCCGCAAAACGTCTAATGCTTGATACATCTGACGCGATAAAGTTCTAATGCCTGTTCCCAGCATTTTCCAACACGTATCGGTGCAACATGCGTATACTATACCTCTACACCAAGGAGGCACAATAAAAAAAAGTGAATATAAGAATACCTATTTATCACATGCTTTACCTTGTTTTCAATGTAATACAGACATTACGTATTTTTTTATATTAAACATGTGTAATACAACTAACCAATCGCATGGCATTATTTTGGTGAAAAGATGTCGTCAACATGAAATGACGTCACGATAGTAAACAACTTTTAAATCTATCAACATTTGTTTGGTCGATTAAGATGTATTTTATTAAGTTTAAAAGCATGTGATAAAAAAGATCTGACAATCGTTGTTATATCATACCATATTTTATTAAACTCATCCAGGAAATTCGTCAGTAAGCTCGCCAAAGGCTCGCTTGCTAACAAAATTCCTGAACTCGATTAATAAAATATGGTATGATATGACAACTTATGTCAGATCCTATATATGTGTTTCATATTTTTATCAAATTATCGTAGTTTTACGAACATACTCGGAGACCGTTTACAGTGACGGAAATGTACAAAATAATGCGATATTAGACGAAGGTCATAACAGGTATAAAACCTTAACATAAACTTTATGTCATACATTTTATTATGTTTGCAATGATATCAGCATACACCTTTGAGATGTCATTCCAAGGGCTTTCATGTGTCATCATATGCCAATTTCTCAAAAAGCCGATGGCACGATCTTACTGTTAAAGCAAACCGTAAAGCTATTCAGAACGTATAAACATTATCGTAGAGCAAATGACAAAGACCAAGGGACAAATATCCCATTTACGTACAAATCGTGAACGAAGTAATTCGACATGTTAGGGATCATATGTAAGGTACATTTTGCTGCGTGACTTTGCAAACTCACGGCAAATCCAAAGTTGGGCATTTTCGGCGTGGCTCAGTATTTCTATTTTCATTATTTATAACAAATCGTTTCAATACTGATTGTGTTTATTGTGTGCATCATGCATGCTTCCATTATCAATATGCATCATGCATGCTTCCATTATCAATATGCATCATGCATGCTTCCATTATCAATGTGCATCATGCATGCTTCCATTATCAATGTGCATCATGCATGCTTCCATTATCAATGTGCATCATGCATGCTTCCATTATCAATGTGCATCATGCATGCTTCCATTATCAATGTGCATCATGCATGCTTCCATTATCAATGTGCATCATGCATGCTTCCATTATCAATGTGCATCATGCATGCTTCCATTATCAATGTGCATCATGCATGCTTCCATTATCAATGTGCATCATGCATGCTTCCATTATCAATATGCATCATGCATGCTTCCATTATCAATATGCATCATGCATGCTTCCATTATCAATGTGCATCATGCATGCTTCCATTATCAATGTGCATCATGCATGCTTCCATTATCAATGTGCATCATGCATGCTTCCATTATCAATATGCATCATGCATGCTTCCATTATCAATGTGCATCATGCATGCTTCCATTATCAATGTGCATCATGCATGCTTTCATTATCAATGTGCATTATGCATGCTTCCATTATCAATGTGCATCATGCATGCTTCCATTATCAATGTGCATCATGCATGCTTCCATTATCAATATGCATGATGCATGCTTCCATTATCAATGGGCATCATGCATGCTTCCATTATCAATATAAATCATGCATGTTTCTAATATAAATTAGAAATGCATGATTAGAAACATCTTTAATAGAAAATTGTGCGGAATATTGCAAAACTTTCTTAGAATATACATTTTAGTAAAATGATAATGATGCCTGCCTACCGGAAGTGCGAGCAGCGAGAATTCTGAAAGCTCACCCGCGATCTTTGATTCATACTTTTTTATTAAACTGAACTAATACATAGAGGATATGTGTTGGGTTCGGTGGAATATCGATTTTATTTCACGAGTGATCATAGAAAATAACATGTTCACGAGTGGCGCAGCGACTAGTGAAAATATATTGTTTCTATGATCAAGAGTGAATTAAAATCGATACTCCACCGAATCCAATATTTTTTATTTTATTGTATGCTTTCATTTCACAATTGATTTACAAGGTAAAGAGTTAAACTGGAGAATTTTGCAGGAATAATGAGGTAATTTCGTCAAAAAATGACTTCATCTCACAGTCAAACATTGACAATATCGATGTTTTTCACAGTTATTTTTCACTGTTTTAAACAGTAAAATATCAGTTTTATTTCACTGATATTTCTCTATAAACCACCGGACTTGACTACTTTTGCCGATACAAATTATATAATTTGAGTCGACGGACTAGCATGTCAAACGATATAGTGTCTTATTTAACAGACACGTTAACATTCGTTATCCGAAAAAAATATTTTATAAAATGGAAGTTTATAAATTATGTAAAGTGTAGATGAGTGGGAAATGCTTTAACGTTTATAAAATTGCCACAATCACGCACAGGAATTCAACCGGGGATCTCTGGATCAGTAGTACATTTGGGTTTTTCACTTCACCACATAACTTGTCCGCACCCAGAACTTTTTCCTTTGTTCGTAGATCACAATGTTATAATACCATGGCATGCGTTTATTTAATTTTTGATGTGAATAAAGACTGTTTTTCTTTATTTGTCATCTTTCATATTGCTTACATTGAAATGATCATTCAGTTGCAGACATTGTTATAAAATTTTGTGAAATAAAAGTCGCAGCATTAAGTAAGGGAAAGCCTGTAATAAACCAATTTGTGCTCATAATAAAGTGTAATAAAAAGTTAGTGAGTAGTGTTTTCTCGTAAATGCATGCATATGTTATGCGATTGAAATTTTTTTGAGAATGTATAAGTTTATTATATATTAATTGTACGGCATTATACTATTTGAATTCACACTTATAACTTTTAAGAATAGTCCAATGAGAACCTACATGCATACAACAAACCCTCGTGATAACAACGGAAGCAGCCCTCATTACTAATTCAATATGATTGTCCCATTAACAAATTAGAACAGAGAATGTCCAGACAGCTGTGGTGAACTAGTACGAGCGACATGAAGATAATGTAAAATTGTTTGATAAAGCAGTTAACGGTAAAATCTAGCGCACACTATTTGTAGCAATAAGGAACATGATTAAGCTGACCTCACATTATACGCAAGCATTTAAAATGTCTGGCAAAAGTACCAATTTTAGCATGTACTTAACAATCCATGTTTACATTGTGCACAAAGGCCAGCACTCGTGGCTTTTCACATTATTTATAAACTCGTCCCAACGGTTATAATCGCATCTGCAGATGAAATAAACAAAAGAGCTGTCGTCTCAACTTAAATCACTTCAGATGTGCAAGGATTCTGAGTTTCTCACTTTTTCTCATTTAATGTAACACACTCACTGCCTTTCTATACTTGCCAAAATGGGGTGGGGTGTGCATATAATCGCCGCTTAGTCTGTCCGTTCCAATTCTTATTTTAAAGTTAAAGTTAAAGTTGCGGTTTATAGTCTGCTTCGATATGCATCTTCAGCCGACTTCGACATTAACCCCCCGATCACTGGGATCTAAGTCGTCCGTTTACATATGGCGCACCAGGCAGCCACGGCACATTGACTTATTTCCCTCACAGGTACCCATTTATACACCTGGGTGGAGAGGAGCAAGCGTGGGATTAATTTTTTGCTCAGAAAAATCCAGTGCCCCGAGTGGGATTTGAACCAGGGACCTCTCGATCCCTAGACCAGCATCCTACCACTAGACCACTGTCCCCACATTCTTATTTTGTTCGAATTAAGTTTGCGCAGGTCTGAAACGAATTTTCATAGTGATATTTTTCTTCTTTTCTGTTCATGTATATGTCATTCCGTCTGTCACATCTTTTGTTGTGAATCATGTTTTAGGAAATTATTGCTTGTTTTATTATTACTAGTTCCAACATCGTTTCCGCATTGTTAAGTGTTCTTATACAAAATTCGTTCCAACCTTGCCCCTGGGATCAAAACGGGCAACACTGAAGAGAGCAGATGATCTCTATTGACTAATATAGTTAGTGTTAATAACTTAAACAATTTTCTCTTCAACCAACGTCCCGGAACTTTGATAGTTGGCATGTAATATAAGTACATGTAGTTGATGTATAAATATTTAAAATTGTAGATATATTGTTAAGATATTTTTGAAGGAGTTATACTTTTATAGAGAAAGATGTTTTGCATATTTTAACATTACTTTGCTATATACATGTATTAATGTTGATATAATATCTGGGATCTGTTTCGTAATCAAACGTTTATTTGCACGCACCCCTTACACGTGCAACCATGGAAAATTAATGTCTTGTACAGTAATAACTGAAAGAAGTGCATCATAGTCACGTGTTAATGTAATAAAATCACCTGCGTGCAATACTTGAGTTTTAACTTGGTATTATTTTTATGGCCATACGACCCGCGTCATGCGATAACAGGTCTTATGTCATATGTGGCCAGCGTAGCTCCAGACCAGGTTAGTCCGCGCAGTCAGACTAGGAGCTTCCTTGTCCGCTATAAAGTCACGCAAGGTTGTGTGGTCTCGTAAGCAGACACAAGTCCGAACATGCTAATCAAGGATGCCACGCTCCGTCTAACGCTGGAATTTTGTTTAAAAAGAGACTTCCTTTAAACACAAGTCCTATCTGGGACGACACCTTAAGCAAATGAATCAAGCAAGGTTTTCAAACAACGAGGTTAGAATGTTTTCTGTTTACTTGCCATTCGGTTAACATTATGTACAAATATTCAAAATAAATAAGTTCCCTTATTTCAAATCATATGCTCATAATTTGTTATAAACTACTGGTATTTAGCAAAACAAAATCTAAAAATAATCCGTAGTTTTGTATAACTCGGAGATCATGCATTCTTAGCTTTGAGTTGCATTTATTTTTCACATTCAATGCCACAATCTTGCTCGTTGGCCTCTGTCCCGTATGTCTCGAAAATTCTTAAGATGTTTTAACAGGATAAGATTCATCACTCATTGTTTGTATTATTAATAAAATAAAGTGTACACAGATTTATTGTGCAAATATTTCAAGTTTTAATTAAAAAAAAAAATATGCACTTATCAAAATAAATACAATTTTGTTCAACATCTAAAACTATAACACAGTAATATGAGTCGATGCATTAAGTGACTTAAGCCAGTTATTCTTAAATCAGACTAAAGAATCATTTTAGAAATCGGTAAAAGCCTTGTCCTCAGACAGTGATATATGTCGCATATGGTGAGCAGTGCACACGACCACAATGGACGTTAACTAAATTTTTCTAACCTTAAATCATCAACAGTTCAATTTTACGGCGATTGAAAATGGCGCGCTATATCTTATTCAAGTGGATAATGACCTCACTGATCAGAGTAAAAGAGGGCTTCGAACTCCAGTTTAATAAACTAGTGCGGGAAAAAACGCAATATAACTATAGTCTTTAGTTAAATTGCTTGTATGTGTTGATAAAAAAAAAGATGAACCTGTTACGTTTGATATTCTAAAGATGTTCCAAGTCGAGAAAATCTATGTCAAAGTATAATTATAAGCGAGGGATATACAATGGAGTGTTAACTGTGCATCATTTAGAACGGTCTCTTCCGATTCCACCAGTAGTTGTTCATTAACAATTGTAAGTCTTTGTGGCTGCACAGATTCATGGAGTGGTATGGGCTCAGTTAGCCATGATGACACCCTGTA
This sequence comes from Dreissena rostriformis, assembly GCA_007657795.1. NCBI lineage: Eukaryota > Metazoa > Mollusca > Bivalvia > Myida > Dreissenidae > Dreissena > Dreissena rostriformis. Next base: position 23,072 of record VMBQ01004018.1, read on the forward strand.
TCCAATCGTTGAAGTGGTTAACACGCGTGTAGATCCCGGGGTACTCTGGGTGAGCACATCCATAACCTGTAGAGACCACGCCCACTAGGGCCCAGTGGCCGTCATGGAAGCACGCCAGCGGACCGCCCGAGTCGCCCTTGAAAAGAAAGGAAGTTTTACGTAGTAATTTAATACATAGATTTATAGGCTAACACATCTAATTTTACAGAATCTGACACGATGTGTTAGCTGATTTCATATTATATTAAACAAGTTCAGGAATTTCTTTAAGCGAGCCTAAAGATTTTCTTGGACGAGTAAATAAACAGTGAGATAAGATTACAACGTGGGCAGATCTGCTCTATATCACGCTGTAGTTTTAACAAAACTAAGTACTGTTGATTATCTTTTAAAGTTGTTCAATGGCGAGAAGTCATTTGGTTTTGTTGACGTGTTGGCAATTAGGCATGAAATTGCGTACGATGGGCAATATCAATTTTGTGTTAGTGTATATACGGAAAACAAGTACATATAAGACGTAATGATACTAAGTGTATTAGCTTATAAACACGTCACTTCACATGCTAGGTATTCAATCTTACCTGACAGCTGTTCCTGCCTTCAGTGGCGGCGCAAATTACAGACTCGTCGATTTCGTATTCGTCGTTCACCGGATTGTAGCGGTCGACGCAGACGGAAGTGGGAACGATCTGCAAACTCGCATGGTGTGGCATTTCCGCGGTAAAATAAGAACCTGAAAAACAATGCCGCTCCAGGTGAAGTATTGGTAGCGAACAAATGATGGTCATCATGCTAACAAGAGATGTACGTTATTATTCCGATGCTAGTTTCTTACAATCTTCAAGCACTTTGCTGGATCATAAGAATATGAAAAACAGAGAAATACAGTTTGCTCATCATCGGTTTGAAATCAGGAATCAGAACTCAACTAAAATAGTTAAAGCATTCTTCTTTCGTTGGGAAAACAATAATATATATATAAACCTAAACTATTTTGTTGTGTTGCCCATGATTGTTAGTTAGTAATATAAAAAAAAAACAAGNCAGGTCGGGCCCGACCCATTCTTTTCCAATTTACCCCGATAACTTATTACCTTAAACCATTCTTAACAGAAACCGCTCTAATTCCGATGAATAGCCTCCGAAAGCTCCATATACAAGTTCCAAAATATGTCATTTAGCGTACTTATGTACTATATTTATATATACAATCATTGCAAGAATACTTTACATGTGCAGATGATTTTTCATTCCTTTACACATGTTATGAGTAATACTATTCCGCCATAAAACATGTTTAATGTGTGCATATTAGCTATGCTTTTCTGCAACTTTGTTAGAGTTCGAAACTGTACAACATACATCAAGTGTGTTTAGTCAATGATTAAATGGTTTGATGTAGAAAACAGATAGTTAAAAATATACCATATTAGAATACTTTGTCAGATGATATGGCTGGATACTATTTTAAAAAGATGGTGGGTGTCTGTCTGTGTTTGTCATGTACGCCGATATTGGATTACTCAAACACATCTGCTGATGCTAACATATCAATTTATTTGTTGTTTAACGACTGTTTTGATGTAATTGTTTCGTTTAATATGCATCCTTTCTCATCACTTACCAAATTTGTATTCATTGTCCTATACACTAGATAAGTATTCATATAAAACTGAATTTTTGGCATTATATTGAATTCTGTTGTGAGCATAAGATAAACGATATGTCATTATTTCCAAAGGAATAAAGCGTTTACACTACCCGTTTCACCGCCCATATAAACAAAATGTGTCTTGATATAAAAAGGTTACTTTCTTTTTTACGACAGAATTTTAAAACTGTCGTACTGTAATGTGTGCACGTTACTCTTATGTTCTCCGTTCAGCGGAAGATCTTGCGAAGAACATTACAATGAAAATCGTACAACTGAAACTATTACTGTGATAACAAACGCTCACTTTAATTTTTGTTTACCTTAATCCGAAAAAGTTCATATATAACTGAATTTTTGGCATTATATTGAATTCTGTTTTGAGCATAAGATAAACGATATGTCATTATTTTCAAAGGAATAAAGCGTTTACACTACCCGTTTCACCGTCCAAATAAAAACATGTGTCTTGATAAAAAAGTAACTTTCTTTTTTCCGACAGAAATTTTAAAATTGTCGTACTGTAATGTGTGCATGTTACTCTTATGTTCTCCGTACAGCGAAAGATCTTGCGAAGAACATAACAACTCCTGATGCTACTCACCGATGCAGACATGGCAGCGGAGGTTGTTTTTTTCTGAAGCAGCAACTGGCTGCGCATGCACAGCTCGTGCAAGATATTGATACACAATTTACAATGGAAATCGTACAAATGAAACTATTACTGTGAGAACTAACGCTCTCGTTAATTCTTGTTTACCTTAATCTTTCATAGTCTTCAACTCCGAATCTCATGAAATACGCTCAGCTGGTGCGGTTCAGTCGTTTAAACATATGCTTAATGTAGATTTACCATCGGTACCTTCTTTTTATTTCAGCGGCCCGAAACGTTTTATAAATTGTTCATACCAGAATATGTCCTAGTTGTAGTGTACTTGCAAAGGGTCTCTATTTAAAAAAAACATAATAGACTCGCCAGACTGTTATTAATGCATAGAGAAAGAAGATAGCCACCACTTCTTCTTGGATGTACATTTTTTCAGGCCTACAGGCAATAGCAGTAGATGGCACAATCAAACTTACCGGTACAAATTACTGACGATAGCGTTCACATCTGCTGAAAAGTTTGTGGTGGAAATGCGCTTTTTACAAGTATGGCCTCATTAAACATAAAAAATGGCTTAAATTATAAAAGTTCCCAAACTCTGCGTGCAAACGGAGGCCATTTTGTTACGTATTTGCAACGAAGTTTACGCTCTATTGATTTCGGAGCGCACTGAGAGGTACCCGACAGGATACTATAACCCACTTTAAACATTTGCATGACGCGCAAAGCAATTAAATTTCATTTAACATGTTTTCATTGTTTATGCATTCATACAAGGAAATGAGAAAAAATCGCCTGGGGTGTTAATCTCCACTTGAGAGTAAATTAGCACTAATGTCCTCTTTAAAAGGGACAATAAAATACATATGCTATTTTGTATTGATGGAACGTGGTCTCGTTATTCGATGCGTGTTCACGCGTGTGGCAAACAGTTTATCAGTTATGGATAATTCTAACACAACACGCGACTTGTTTTCTATAGACAAAGAAGGATATCAAGTGTGGGGTATTCTGCAATAATTATGGGTGGAGCTTAATGTTTCGAATAAATAACGAAAATAAAGCAGTAAAATGCACGTTCTAAAACCCGCTCTTAAAGAAATGCAATAAATGTAGCATGTATATAAATTTAATGAAACAACAAATTGTATATTTGGTGATAAGTGGCATAACCACGCCTACAAAGATTTTTTTTGTTAGGAAACGTAATTAAGAAAGCATTTATATGACGTCAGCTTTTCAGTAGCATCAATACACGTGACGTCATTTAGTTTCTACGTTGTTTGTTCTCAATGAAAGTGATGTCCTTTGCAAAATATTTATAAATGAAAACGACGTCATATGTTTGTACAATTCAATGACGTCAATAAATAGTGAACTGTGTACTAAGAAGGGCGGAGTATTGAACAATATAGTTCACGTCCAAAAGCTTAAACCAAATCAATCAGAATCGTGTAAGAATCGAAATAATAATTTGTTATGATGGTTTGTTGTCGAGTAAGGAGTATAGATGCGTGTTATCAAATCACTCGTGCTTCGCACTCGTGATTGAATTCTTACGCATCTATACTCCTTACTGTGGGTTATTCGACAACAAACCATGATAGAAAAATATTATTTCTTAAATAACTTTTTATACCGTCTTGAAATTAATATAATTGTACAAACCAAATGATTTAATGTTTATTGTCGATGTACTTTTGTCTTATCCGAAAATACAAACGACACGAACATGTCAACAACAAAGAACAACCAACAACCATATACGAATGATAAAACAAATTCTGATCAATGCGCATGACGATTCTTGTATTTAATAAATGGGAATTCGGCAACACGTCTAATACTTGATACATCTGACGGGATAACGTTCTTATGCCTATTCCCAGAATTTTCCAACACGTATCGGCGCAAAATCCGTATGCTATACCTCTACACCAAGGAGGCTCAATAAAAAAGTGATTATAAGAATAAATATATGTGTTTAATATTTTTGTCAAATTATCGTAGTTTTACGAACATACTCGGAGACCGTTCAAAGTGACGGAAATCTACGAAATAATGCGATATTAGACGAAGGTCATAACAGGTATAAAACCTTAACATAAACGTAATGTCTTACATTTTATTTGGTTTGCAATGATATCAACATACACCTTTGAGATGTCGTTCCAAGGGCTTTCATGTGTCATGATATGCCGATTTCTCAAAAAGTCAATGGCACGATCTGACTGTTATAGCAAACCGTAAAGCTATTTAGAACGTATAACCCTTATCGTAGAGCAAATGACAAAGACCAAGGGACAAATATCACATTTACGTACAAATCGTGACCGAAGTAATTCGACATGTTAGGGATCATATGAAAGGTACAATACGCCTTGCTGCGTGACTTTGCAAACTCACGTCAAATCCAAAGTAGGGAATTTTCGGCTTGGCTCAGTATTCCTATTTTCATTATTTATAACAAATCGTTTCAATACTAATTGTGTAAATTGTGTGCATCATGCATGTTTCTAATATAAATTAGAAATGTATAATTAGAAACATCTTTAATACAAAATTGTGCGGAATATTGCAAAACGTTTTTAGAATATACATTTTAGTAAAATGATAATGATGCCTGCCTACCGGAAGTGCGAGCAGCGAGAATTCCGGAAGCTCACACGCGATCTTTGATTCATACTATTTTATTTAACTGAACTAATAAATAGAGGATATTTGTTGGGTTCGGTGGAATATCGATATTTTTTCACGAGTGATCATAGAAAATAACATGTTCACGAGTGGCGCAGCCACGAGTGAAAATATATTGTTTCTATGATCAAGAGTCAATTAAAATCGATATTCCACCGAATCCAATAAATTTTCTTTTTATTTTATGCTTTCTTTTCACAATTGATTTACAAGGTAAAGAGTTAAACTGGAGAATTTCGCTGGAATAATGACGCAATTTCGTCAAAAAAATGACGTCATTTCACAGTAAAACATTGAAAATATCGATATTTTTCACTGTTTTTTTTCACTGTTTGAAACAGTGAAATATCAGTTTTATTTCACTGATATTTCTCTATAAACCACCGGAAAGCCTATAATAAACAATGCAAGTAAATGTATTTGACCACTAAGACTAATATGCCCGCGCTTAAACAAGAGACATCGAGCCAGCCGTTCCGCTTGACTACTTTTGCCGATAAAAATCATATCTTGATAATTTGAGTCGACGGACTAGCATGTAAAACGATATAGTGTCTTATTTAATAGACACGTTAACATTCGTTATCCGAAAAAAATATTTTATAAAATGGAAGTATAGAAATTATGTTAATTGTAGATGAGTGGAAATGCTTTAACGTTTATTAAATTGCCACTATCACGCACAGGAATTCAACCGAGGATCTCTGGATCAGTAGTACATTTGGGTTTTTCACTTCACCACATAACTTGTCCGCACCCAGAACTTTTTCCTAAAAGTCGCAGCATTAAGTAAGGGAAAGCCTGTAATAAACCAATTTGTGCTCATAATAAAGTGTAATAAAAAGTAAGAAGTGAGTAGTGTTTTCTCGTAAATGCATGCATATGTTATGCGATTGAATTTTTTTTGAGAATGTATAAGTTTATTATATATTAAGTGTACAGCATTATACTCTTTGAATGCACACTTATAACTTTTAAGAATAGTCCAATGAAAACTTACATGCATACAACAAACCCTCGTGATTACAACGTAAGCAGCCCTCATTACTTATTCCATATGATTGTCCTATTAACAAATTAGAACAGAAAATGTCCAGACAGATGTAATGGACTAGTACGAGCGATATGAAGATAATGTAAAATTGTTTGATAAAGCAGTTAACGGCAAAATCTATCGCACACTATTTGCAGCAATAAGGACATCAGTAAGCTGACCTCACATTATACGCAAGCATTTAAAAAGTATGGCATAAGTACCAATTTTAGCATGTACTGAACAATCCATGTTTGCATTGTGCACAAAAGTGTCGTGTTCTGAGAAAACTGGGCATAATGCATGTGCGTAAATTGTCATCCCAGATTAGCCTGTGCAGTCCGCATAGGCTAATCCGGGACGACAATTTCCGCTTTCATGGAATTTTTCGTTGAAATGATGTCTCTTCTTAGCGAAAATCCAGTTTTGGCGGAAAGTGTCGTCCCGGATTAGCCTGTTCGGACTGCACAGGCTAATCTGGGATGACACTTTACGCACAACATTTTGCCCAGTTTTCTCAGAACACGACACAATTTGTCCCAGCGGTTAAATCGCATCTGCAGATGAAATTTAAACACTGTCGTCTCAACTTAAATCACTTCAGATTTGTAAGGATTCTGCGGTTCTCACTTTTTCTCATTCAATGTAACGCACTGCATTTCTATACTTTCCGAAATGGGGTGCATATAATCGCCGCTAAGTCTGTCCGTTCCAATTCTTATTTTGTTCGAATTGAGTTTGCGTAGGTCTGAAACGAATTTTCCTAGTGATATTTTTCTGCTATTCGGTATGTGTCATTCCGTCTGTCACATCTTTTGTTTTGAATCATTTTTTTCGGAAATTATTGCTTTTGTAATTATAACTAGTTCCAACTTCGTTTCCGCGCGAGATCGCAGACGCTTAAATCAACCCTTGAAAAGCCCCAGAGGTCAAATGTTCGCGTATGCTTGTAGAGTAGATAACTAAAGTAGTTTCTCTGGAGAAAAAAACATGTCCCTGATAAGGCATTGTTGCATTGTTTAGTGTTCTTATACACAATTTGTTCCAACCATGCCCCTGGGATCAAAACGGACAACACTGAAGAGAGCACATGATCTCTATTGACTTATATAGTTAGTGTAAATAACTTAAACCAACGTCCCGGAACTTTGATAGTTGGTATGTAATATAAATACATGTAGTTGATGTATAAATATTTAAAATTGTAGATATATTGTTCAGATAGTTTTGAAGGAGTTATACTTTTGCAGAGAAAGATGTTTTGCATATTTCAACATTATTTTTCTATATACATGTATTAATTTATAAATGTTGATATAATATCTGGGATCTGTTTCGTAATCAAACGTTTATTTGCACCCCTTACACGTGCAACCATGGAAAATTAATGTCTTGTACAGTCATTACTGAAAGAAGTGCATCATAGTCACGTGTTAATGTTATCAAATCACCTGCGTGCAATACTTGAGTTTTAGCTTGGTATTATTTTTATGGCCATACGGCACGCGTCATGCGATAACCGGCCTTATGTCATATGTGGCCAGCGTAGCAGTCAGGTCAGGAGCTTCCCTGTCACGCATGGTTGTGTGGTCTCGTAAGCGGACACAAGTCCGAACATGCTAATCAAGGATGCAACGCTCCGTCTAACGCTGGAATATTCTTTAAAAAGAGACTTCCTTTAAACACAAGTCCTATCTGGGACGACACCTTAAGCAAATGCATAAAGCCAGGTTTTCAAACAACGAGGTTAGAATGTTTTCTGTTTACTTGCCATTCGGTTAACATTATGTACAAATATTCAAAATAAGTAAGTTTCCTTATTTCAAATCATATGCTTATAATTTGTTATAAACTACTGGTATTTAGCAAAACAAAATCTAAAAATAAGCTCCGTAGTTTTGTATAACTCGAAGATCATGCATTTTTAGCTTTGATTTGCATTTATTTTTCACATTCAATGCCACAATCTTGCTCGTTGGCCTCTGTCCTGTATGTCTCGAAAATTCTTAAGATGTTTTAACAGGATGAGCTTCATCACTCATTGTTTATATTAAAATAAAGTGTACGCAGATTAATTGTGCAAATATTTCAAGTTTTAATTAAAAATAATATGAACTAAACAAAATAAATACAATTTTGTTCAACATCTAGAACTAAAACACAGTAATATGAGTCGATGCATTAAGTGACTTAAGCCAGTTATTCTTAAATCAGACTTAAGAATCATTTTAGAAATCGGTAAAAGCCTTGTCCTCAGACAGTGATATATGTCGCATATGGTGAGCAGTGCACACGACCACAATGGACGTTAACTAAATTTTTCTAACCTTAAATCATCAACAGTTCAATTTTACGGCGATTGAAAATGGCGCGCTATATCTTATTCAAGTGGATAATGACCTCACTGATCAGAGTAAAAGAGGGCTTCGAACTCCAGTTTAATAAACTAGTGCGGGAAAAAACGCAATATAACTATAGTCTTTAGTTAAATTGCTTGTATGTGTTGATAAAAAAAAAGATGAACCTGTTACGTTTGATATTCTAAAGATGTTCCAAGTCGAGAAAATCTATGTCAAAGTATAATTATAAGCGAGGGATATACAATGGAGTGTTAACTGTGCATCATTTAGAACGGTCTCTTCCGATTCCACCAGTAGTTGTTCATTAACAATTGTAAGTCTTTGTGGCTGCACAGATTCATGGAGTGGTATGGGCTCAGTTAGCCATGATGACACCCTGTATCCAATCGTTGAAGTGGTTAACACGCGTGTAGATCCCGGGGTACTCTGGGTGAGCACATCCATAACCTGTAGAGACCACGCCCACTAGGGCCCAGTGGCCGTCATGGAAGCACGCCAGCGGACCGCCCGAGTCGCCCTTGAAAAGAAAGGAAGTTTTACGTAGTAATTTAATACATAGATTTATAGGCTAACACATCTAATTTTACAGAATCTGACACGATGTGTTAGCTGATTTCATATTATATTAAACAAGTTCAGGAATTTCTTTAAGCGAGCCTAAAGATTTTCTTGGACGAGTAAATAAACAGTGAGATAAGATTACAACGTGGGCAGATCTGCTCTATATCACGCTGTAGTTTTAACAAAACTAAGTACTGTTGATTATCTTTTAAAGTTGTTCAATGGCGAGAAGTCATTTGGTTTTGTTGACGTGTTGGCAATTAGGCATGAAATTGCGTACGATGGGCAATATCAATTTTGTGTTAGTGTATATACGGAAAACAAGTACATATAAGACGTAATGATACTAAGTGTATTAGCTTATAAACACGTCACTTCACATGCTAGGTATTCAATCTTACCTGACAGCTGTTCCTGCCTTCAGTGGCGGCGCAAATTACAGACTCGTCGATTTCGTATTCGTCGTTCACCGGATTGTAGCGGTCGACGCAGACGGAAGTGGGAACGATCTGCAAACTCGCATGGTGTGGCATTTCCGCGGTAAAATAAGAACCTGAAAAACAATGCCGCTCCAGGTGAAGTATTGGTAGCGAACAAATGATGGTCATCATGCTAACAAGAGATGTACGTTATTATTCCGATGCTAGTTTCTTACAATCTTCAAGCACTTTGCTGGATCATAAGAATATGAAAAACAGAGAAATACAGTTTGCTCATCATCGGTTTGAAATCAGGAATCAGAACTCAACTAAAATAGTTAAAGCATTCTTCTTTCGTTGGGAAAACAATAATATATATATAAACCTAAACTATTTTGTTGTGTTGCCCATGATTGTTAGTTAGTAATATAAAAAAAAAACAAGAGCCTACCTTCCACTAAATGCCCCCAACCCGCTGCTACGCAATGGCTGTAATCGGGCGCGGTGTAGTTGAGCTCGATACAGATGGTGTTCACGTATTCGGACATGTGAGCGGGCCTGCTCACTTTAACAGGGCGATATCATGGAGATTCTTATCATCTGGCGTCTCTAAAATAGACACATGCAAGCGTCTGATACATTGGAGATAACATGCCAAAGCGTCTGATATATTGGAGATGACATTAGCAAGCGTCTGATATATTGGAGATGACATGAGCAAGAGTCTGATATATTGGAGATGACATTCGCAAGCGTCTGATATATTGGAGATGACATGCGCAAGCGTCTGATATATTGGAGATGACACGTGTAAGCATCTGATATATTGGAGATGACATGCGCAAGCGTCTGATATATTGGAGATGACATGCGCAAACGTTAGATAGATTGACATTTACACATACACACGTCTGATGAATGGGAGTGGATGAGCATATTTAAGTGAAAGACACTTCAATGAGTCTGATGCAGTTGAACTTAAATGTGCAGGTGCAAGTGTGAGGTGCAATTTAGTTGATATGTGATTAATTGGCATGATAAACATGTGATGCAAGCTTGTGTTACACTGAAACATGCAAGCGTTCTATTGAAAGGATCGGGGTAAACGTGAATTGGACAGGACATATGCATGTCTCAGACACCCTGGAATGGTTATGCTACTCACTTATATCAGATACTAGTATAAAGGGGGTTAAATATAGTAGCAGCCATTCACGCAAGAACTTGGGGTGCGTGACTATCTTGTCCAATGTGAGGTTCTGCTCCGTGCCGTCCTCTCGGCCCTGCACATGCTCCCCGAGCACCACGCGCCAGTTGCTTGTGTTCGCCCATATTTTCCCTAGACGCTCACTGTAGGCATACTCGTGTATTACACTCACTTAAAAACATTAAACACGTTGATATGCTTGCTGTGCTTACGTCGATGGCAGAAACTTACCAAAAAGCAATATTGTACAGATTTAGCTAATTTTTCAATTAATAGTTTTGATAACGTTTAAAGTAGCAAGAGAAAACAGTTTTTTTCACGTCACATTACTGTTATGTGGCGTTGTTGTTGCTCGTGTGTCATGCAAACCTATGGAGTGTTTAAGTGTTAAGTAATATGTGTTACACACACGGATGACTAAATTTCCATATACTACCCTTGTTTTGAACACATAAATACAGTGTGTCGAAACAACCAAATGTAATAATACAAGTTATTACAGAGCTGTATAGCTTGATATTTACAATCAAATATGACGTTTATCAGCGGGCTAGGGTTGCATGTATTTTGTACAACCATCGGTCTTAAAGAAATGGTGATAACTGCCATATACATTATGAAGTTAAAGTCTTAACAAGCTATATTTTTTTTTACTTGACCTTAAATATGTTAATGTGGCCTTGACATGTCAGCAAGGGATACGGGTGGTACGATCGCCACGCTGAACCCGAACGGTGATCATCACGACATTTTCCATTGTCGTATAAATGATGCAATTATAATCCTGACAAGCTGTATTAAGGCCAGATTTTATATTTGACCTTAAGGTGTGGCCTTGGCCTTTGAGCTTGGAATGTCCTGCGCATAGAACCAAAAGGCAACTCCATATATTGATATTTTATCGATAGTTATAGGACAAGGACGAACTCCGCCATAGGCGGCCCTAAGCCTTGTTTGCGAAAGGAGAAAGGTTGGGCGTGGGGCTAGCAACCCCATCCCGTAAAAAAGCTCCCCGCTACAGAAACAAAAGCAACAGTAAATAAAAATCAGCGCTCGATTCAGGAAGATGCCTCTGCAGAGAGACCTATGGCGCAGGTTGGTGAAAGCCTCACGGACGCCAGCCTGCTGACACATCTTCTTTCGATGAAGGCAACAACAAAAGTAGGAACTTGGAATGTACGAACTATGTATGAAACAGGGAAAGCAGCTCAAGTAGCAAATGAGATGAAGCGCTACAACATCCAAGTACTAGGAATATGTGAAAGTAGATGAAATGGATCCGGCCTGACACCATTAGCAACTGGAGAGAATATCCTATACTCTGGACACGCAGAAGAGAACCATGACCACACAGAAGGAGTTTCCATCATGATATCCCCTGCAGCTTCTAACGCACGCATAAAGAAGCAGCCAGGTTCCTCCAGAATCATGACAGCACGATTCAACTCTAAAGGGCGGAAAGTGACCATCATCCAGTGCTATGCTCCCAGTAACGATGCAGATGAAAAGACAAAGGAACCGTTCTACAACGCTCGCAAACAGTAGTCGACGAACTACCCAAGAGAGACATAAAGCTGCTGATGGGTGCCATGAGCGCCAAGATAGGGAAAGACAACACATGGAAAGAATTGATCATGGGTACCCAGGCTCTCGGAGATAAACAAAAGCTGTTCACAAACATTTGCGCCTTCAATGACCTGGTGATTTTCGGCAGCACGTTCCAATACAAAGACATCCACAAAGTTACCTGGATCTCACCATATGACAAGACAAATAACCAAATAGACTACATCATTGTTTCATGAAGGTGGAGAAGAAGCCTGCAGGACACAGTATCCAAACGAGGAGCCGACGTAGCTTCAGACCATCAACTAGTGATGGGAGTCATCAAGATTTAGTTTGAGTCAACACTAACCTTCGAACAAAAGCTGAGATCCAGAAGGCCATGAAAGAGCTGCAAAACAACACAGCAGCCGGACCAGACGGAATTCCACCAGAAGCACTAAAGACAGACCTTTCCACCACGGAGACCATGCTGCTGTCCTTATTTCAGAAAATCTGGGCCGAAGAAAGAGTCCCAGAAGATTGGAAAAAAGGGAGACCTGGTGAAACTTCCAAAGAAAGGAAACCTCGGACTCTGAAACAATTGGTGAGGCATCATGCTACTTTCAGTGCCAAGCAAAGTACTAACCCGCATCATCTTGGAGCGCCTTAAATATGCAGTCACAAAAGACTAAGAACAAGCTGGCTTCAGAAGAGACAAGTCGTGCAAGGACCAGATCGCCATGCTCAGAGTCATCATTAAACAGTCCCTGGAGTGGCAGTCAACGCTGTACCTTAATTTCGTTGACTTCCGCCAAGCGTTCGCCAGTGTTGAGACCATTTGGGGATTCTTCCATCACTATAGAATCCCGCCAACATTTGTCAAACTAATCCAGAAAATATACGAGGGCGCCACATGCCAAGTGATCCACAATGTCAAACTGACAGAGGATTTTGAGGTGACTACAGGAGTCCGCCAAGGGTACATGCTGTCACCGATGATCTTACTGCGTGTGGTGGATTGGGTCATGCGGGAGACAACCAAAGCAGGTAAGGCCGGAATCCAGTGGACTCTGACATAGACCTTGGAGGACCTCGACTTTGCGGATGAGTTGTGCCTGATGTCCCAATGCTTCCAACACATGTAGCAGAAAACAGACAACCTTGCCAGATAAGAAGCAAAAACCAACGGACTGCAAATACATCCGGAAAAGACAGAGACTGGTTGTGAACAAGAAATAGAAGAAGCCTATTACTCTGGGAGAAAAAAGAGCTCAAGGGGGTGGACTCCTTCACCTACCTTGGCAGCGTCGTTTCAGCAACAGGCGGTTCTGATGATGACATCAAGGCTAGACTCGGAAAAGCCAGATATGCCTTCAACACTCTAAGGACAGTCTGGAAAGCAGCACCCCTCTCTATCCATAGTAAACTTTTTAAATTTGAACAGCAACGACAAGTCTGTCCTCCTCTACGGCTCTAAGACCTGGAAAGTCACCAACACTCTGACCAACACGATCCAAGTCTTCATGAACAGGTGCCTCCGAAACATCCTCAAGATCAGATGGACAGACAAAGTCAAGAACATCGACCTATGGAAACAGGCAAACCAGGATTCCATTGGGCAACAGATCGCAAGGCGAAAATGGGGGAGGATTGGCCACACCTTGCGAAAACCTCCAGAAGTATCACATAAGACTGTGGAATCCACAGGGCAAGAGACGAGTCGGGCGCCCTAAGACCATCTAGAGGCGATCCTGTGAGGAAGAACAGTAACATGTCATGCGGAAAGCTAAAGATAGCAGCCCAAAACAGATAACGCTGGAGGACTGTTGCCGAGGCCCGAAGCTCCACAAAGAGCTCAAATGAATACGCAAGTAAAAGACAAGTACAAGAATCGGGACCGACGTAGAGACGTTTGTACGTACGGACAAGTAAATTGCCTTTTTTCCCTTAATAATTTTTTTTTAACGGGGGCACAAAAGACTGTGGTGCAATATGTTATACAATAAGCTTGAGACTTCGAAGACATAACAGTTTACTCTTAATCTTTCCCCGGATTATTTTATGTGATCCGAATTTTAAGTATCGAGATTTCTATTTCCACTAACAATCGAACTCACCTTACGCAGTGCTCGGCGGTGAGTAGCCACTGTGGATGAATAAGTGACGCTCCACACGCATGTGGTCGCCAATCCAGATCGTGGTATTTTGTCTTTTTCATGAAGTGCATTGACACCAGCCACGGCCACTCCCCCGGATGTTACGCCGAGCCGCCTAAAACGCGCTTGCTAGCGTCGTTTTCCACAATGTAGGTATTACCACATGGTTCGATGGGTTCTTACACAGATAAACATGTATATACAAGTGACATTGATTGATTGCTCTTATATGTAAGCATATTTTAAAGATATCATTTAAACAATCACTTTATTTTAAAAACGCTTCTTGTCAGGTAAATCCAGCCGTTGATTGATGTAAATTGTACTTATTTTTATTAAGAGTGGCAATAAGTCAAAATGAGTGGTGTCACGCGTACATGGGTCTTACGCCATTTGTGGCTAGCAGCTCTAGACCAGCCTGCGCATTCGCACAGTCTTGTCAGAAGCTACCCTGTCGGGTACTATAAAGTCGGGCAAGGTTTCGCGGTCATTTTGGCGGACATGATTGCTCATGGCCAGTTTGCGCTACGGTGGTGGCCAAGGGCATAAGACCCATTTCCGCATGACGCGGCACAAATGCAACACGCCTTTTAAGGTTATGACCTATAAACACGAATACTCTATTAATCAAGTACTTCGAGGTTGCAAAATAAAGTGACTTACCATGCGGCGCTAAGGAGGCATCTGCAAACCAAACAAAGCGCGGGTCAAAGCCGCAGTACATGTTACATGCTTTTAAAAGGGATAATCATTACTTTTTTATACAATAATATTAATCTAGAAATATAATTAATGCCATGTTCAATTTACAACAGAATAATTGTTCTTGTATACTGAAATGTTTATCAAGTCATCAAATTATAAAATATTAAACGGTTATACAAATACATATATCATGAAGTTTTTCATTTTTATTGATAATTTTATGTTGAAAATTTGGAAGGAACTCTTAAATATAATCAATACATCAATATACCATTTTATTGTATTGAAGTTATTTCAAGACATATAATTTACTGTATTAAACCCGAAACAATAGTAGAGATTTCAAGTGATTTAAAACGATTAAATGCCAATTTTATTTTACTTCAATGTATCGACTTTAATCACACAATCAATTCATGATATTAATAATATGTAACACGTACTACAGCCTTTGAATGTCACTTGATACTCGTCTGTTTCCATGGCTACCAAGGCATTCCTCGCTCTCGGATGGCTTTTCCCGGGAGCGTGTCCTGTCTCCGAGCGGTCGATCACGGCAATACACTGGGAGCGGATAGGGAACCCTTGTCCCTTTATCACTAGCGAGCTTTTACCGTACGGGATCTCAAATGCCTGACAAAAAAACATAATATCGTATTTAAAATTAAAGCGTGATAATATGCGTATTGATAATATTTTATATTAAAATATATGCAAATCTTGTTGATTCTTACAATAAATGATCTCAATCTTGATGTTTTATTTATGTCCCATGTTGAATATCGATGATTAGATATGATTCAAGCAATTTAAATGGTTTGTAAGATGCCCATATTTTTTCGATCTATTTAGGATTTTCAACAGATAATTCACACAAGAACACCATGCGTAAAGTGTAGATACAAGATCACATATGGAAAATAATTAATGAAAAACACAAATGAATATAATTTATCACTGGCAATGTTATTTGGTCAATGTAAACAACACCGTTCATGTTTTGACAGTTCTAATAGCGTGTTAGATTCCCTCTGAGTGGTTTCGATCACATGATCCGTTATGGCTACAACTGATCCGTTAATGCATGAATTCTGCAGCGACAAAAAGGTATCACAAACACATTTTGCCTGAGATTAAAAATAAGACTATGTGCTGAATCATTAAGCAAAGGTAATGTTTAATCAAAAAGGTGCAAAAGAAGTCTCAAAACATTTATTGCTTTTCAACAGAAAAACTTTATAACGCTCCTTATCCGGTAATGGTAACTTGACTGTACCTACAAATTGGTTGATATTCCAAATAAATAATGGGTCTCCAATAAATATCGACGTTTGGGTCTGATGGTATAAAAAATAATTCTTTTCTTTAAGTAGGTACCAAGCAATCGGCGTTGAGCAGATAATAACATCTTAATCGTTAGTCAGTGCTATATATACATTGTGTGACGGTAATATTGTCATAAATATATTAGCTATATAAGTTCTTGAGTGAATTTCGAAAACGTATTACTTAATTAATTTTAACCGCCTTTAAGAAAGAACATATAGGCCAACAATAATGTAACTGTTAATTCCTAAAATCTGCAACAGTTATTGGTGGACATGATTTTCGTACGATACCAAAATCACAAACTTTGTTTGTTTGATACTCGAATATTAATTTAAGTTTGAAGTCGGTTTCGCATCATCGAAATAAATGTTATTTCGTTCAAATGTTGAAGCATTTTGAACTATAAACCAATTTCAATGGTTCACCGAGCTAAGTAGATCTGAAACGTATAGACGAAATAATATTTTTACAACCTTCAATAAAATTACTTATAAGATCTTTTTTTAGGTTTCATAGAAAATGATGAAAGTAAAATAAAACCGATAAAACGTGGGTTGATACCTAGAATTACAGATACAAATAACTAATACTAGGAAAGCATAAAAAAGAGTTTCACATCTTTTATCACTTCAAGACATATTTCGTCGAAAACTCAGTCATGTACGTACAATTACAAGTACTCCTCAACATTATTTAAATGAGTGTGTTTTAAGGATGATACATGGAAAATTGTTATGCTTGTCGAACAACTACCATCAAATATGTAAGTAACGGCGTAGCGCTATGACTAAATTTGTAGTTATGAAATTCATGGAACATTTGAAATATGGTGACATATGGAACATACTGTATATATTTGTTTTAACTTTTCTCGTTCATTTTCGTCATTTTATTATTGTTTTAAAAAAATGAGAAAATTTATGTTGACATAAAAACCGAATATCCACATTTAAGATCATGATGATTTTATTCATAGTTTAATGATATATACTGTTTTGTGTACACAAACTCCCAGACCGTCTGGCCTGTTCGTATGCGTAGCTTAATAACGGACTCCCAGATAGTCTGGTTAGTGACTATTCGTAGCCTTCTTACTCCCAGCGACTCCCAGACAGTTTGGTTAGTGACTAGTAGTAGCCTACTTACTACCAGCGACTCCCAGACAGTCTGGTTTGTGACGAGGCGTAGCCTTCTTATTCCCAGCGACTCCTAGACAGTCTGGTTAGTGACTAGTCGTAACCCATTTGCTCTCACCGACTTCCAGACAGTCTGGTTAGTGACTAGTCGTAGCCTGCTTACTCCCACGACTTCCAGACAGTCTGGTTAGTGACTAGTCGTAGCTTTCTTACTATCACCGACTCCCAGACAGTCTGGTTAGTGACTAATCGTAGCCTATGTACTCCCACCGACTCCAAGACGGTCTGGTTAGTGACTAGTTGTAGCCTACTTACTCCCACCGACTCCCAGACAGTCTGGTTAGTGACTAGTCGTAGCCTACTTACTCCCACCGACTCCCATAAAATCTTGAAAGTGACTAGTCGTAGCCTACTTACTCCCACCGACTCCCAAACAGTATGGTTAGTGACCAGTCTTAGCCTACTTACTCCCACCGACTCCCATTGGTTAGTAACTAGTCGTAGCCTACTTACTCCCATCGACTCCCAAACAGTCTGGTTAGTGACTAGTAATAGCCTTCTTACTCCTTCCGACTTCCAGACAGTCTGGTTAGTTACTAGGCTTAGCATACTTCCTCCCACCGACTCCAAGACTGTCTGGTTAGTGAATAGTCGTAGCCTACTTACTCCCACAGACTTCCAGACAGTCTGGTAAGTGACTAGTCGTAGTCTACTTAACCCCATCGACTCCCAGACAGTCTGATTAGAGACTGGTCGAAGCCTAATTACTCTCGCCGACTCCCAGACAGTCTGGTTAGTGACTAATCGAAGCCTACTTACCCCGACCATCTCCCAGACAGTCTGGTTAGTGACTAGTTGTAGCCTTCTGACTCCCACCGACTCCCAGACAGTCTGATTATTGACTAGTTGTAGCCTTCTTACTCCTACCGACTCCCAGACAGTCTGCTTAGTGACTTGTCGTAGCCTACTTACTCCCACCGACTCCCAGACAGTCTGGTTAGTGACTAGTCGTAGCCTTCTTACTCCCATTGACTTCCACAGAGTCTAGTTAGTGACTAGTCATAGCCTACTTACTCCCACCCACCCACAGACAGTCTGGTAAGTGACTTGTCGTAGCCTCCTTACTCCCACCGACTCCCAGACAGTCTGGTTAGTGACTAGTCGTAGCCTACTTACTCCCAATGACTCCCAAATAGTCTGGTTAGTGACTAGTCGTAGCCTACTTTCTCCCACCGACTCCCAGACAGTCTGGCTTTTGACTAGTCGTATCCAACTCACTCCGAGCGACTCCCAGACAGTCTGGTGTGTGACTTATCGTACCCTTCTTACTCCTACCGACTCTCAGACAGTCTGGTTAGAAACTAGTCGTAGTCTTCTAACTCCAACCGACTCCCAGACAGTCTGGTTTTTTAATAGTCGTAGCCTACTTACTCCCACCGACTACCATACAGTCTTGTTAGTGACAAGTCGTAGCCTACGTACTCCCATTGACTCCCAGACAGTCTGGTAAGTGACTAGTCGTGGCCTATGTACTCCCACCGACTCCAAGACGGTCTGGTTAGTGACTAGTCGTGGCCTACTTACTCCCACCATATTCCAGACAGTCTGGTAAGTAACAAGTGTTAGCCCTCTTACTCCCAACGACTCCCATACAGTCTGGCTAGTGACAAGTCCTAGCCTTATTACTCCCACCGACTTCCAGACAGTCTGGTAAGTGACTTGTCGTAGCCTTCTTACTCCCACCGACTCCCAGACAGTCTGGTTAGTGAGTAGTCGTAGCCTACTTACTCCCACCGACTCCGAGACAGTCTGGTTAGTGACTAGTCGTAGCCTACTTGCTCCTACCGACTACCAGACAGTCTGGTTAGTGACTAGTCGTAGCCTACTTACTCCCACTGACTCCCAGACAGTCTGGTTAGTGATTAGTCTTAACCTAGTTACTCCCACTTATTCCCAGACAGTCTTATTAGTGACTTGTCGTAGCCTACTTATTCCCACTGACTCCCAGACAGTCTGGTTTGTGACTAGGAGTACTCTGCTTACTTTCTAAGACTTCCGGACAGTCTGACTAGTGACTAGTTGTAGCCTTGTTACTTATAATGACTCTCAGACGGGTTGTCTAGTTTCTGGGTGTATACAAGTTACTCTTAAAGAAAAGTTCTAAAATACCGTATTTTTTTACAATTATTAGTTTATATTGATTAAATTATATCGACTGGTATATAACACTACTTGAAAAAAGTTCATATTTTCAGTATATTCGATAATACAATTTCGCGATGTGAAATGGAAAGTAAATCGCGAAAAAAGGTGACATAACGATATAAACACTATAATTAACCCAAGTCGATTGATCATTTTATATACAAAATATATACAATTCACTACACATGCACAATTTGCATTCATGGGTTTACCACGTGACGATGATGATCAATCTACTTGTGTTATTAATAGTTAACTGGGAGTTACCTGGTAGACATACCCGGTAAAATTTATTACCGAATATACTGAAAATATGAAAACTTAACAACTGTTTTCAAGTAATGTAATATACCAGTCGTGATATTTTAATCAATTGAAACTAATAATTGTAAACAAAACGGTATTTTTCTTTTTTCGTCATTCGTGGTTGACAGTCCCTTTAAAACCAAAAACAGGTACATAAACGGGTTCAGTGGTGTTTGTACCTTTGGATTAGTTCAATGAGTTTTTCCAAATCTAGCATATCCCGGATAAGATTACTAGACTTACCTAACAAAACTATTCCTATGCAATCAATGAGTTAATACCATATCCTGTTTACAGAATTCTTGCTCCCGAGCGAAACGTGCAGTGTCCCGAACGGAATATGTGAGACGAGATGTAGCTGCAAGGACGGGTTCATAGCCATGAACGAGTCCTGTCTCGGCAAAAGTCGGGAAAAGTGTATTTAAATTAAATAATAATAAGAAGAATTTAATTGTGCCACGTGTGCGTTATTACTGTGCAGACTGAATTTTATATTGTCGTTTCGGAAATATTGCTTGCATTTATACCAATCGTAATAACTAGTTTCGTTTTAGAGTAAGTCGGAAATATATATATATTAGTATTCATACATGTATATATATGAATTATACGTGTATCATTGTGATTCGAGTATAACGTGTATGGTGTTAAATGCAAGAACAATTTTATTTTTGTAACACTCTAAAAGGTGAATATCCATTTTCTTTAAAAGCTGCCATGCCTTAAAAAAACTAGAATGTGCGATGTCACCACTAGCAGCGTTTTGCTTGCAAGTTATTATACTATTTTCTTTAGTTGGAAGTTCCTGTTCCATGCAGTCAGACTGCATAACGGAAGCGGCGTGTATCGATAGTTGCGGTGGCGGAAGGTGCGCATGTCATGACGGATTCGTGACGTCATCTAATAATACCGAATATCGAATGAAAGGTACTTATAAAAGTGGTATTTGGTATTAGGGTATTTATAGATATATGTATAGTATTTATATTAATATTTATTGAGTATGGAATTTGAGTACTATTGTTATCAAATACTCAAACTGCGAACCTTTTATGAATTTGTATTATTAAATTATACTTTATACGATTATATTTGCCACGACACGATATTTTGCGCGACAGTCGCGGCGACGCACGATATTTTTACACGATATATCGCCTTTTAGGCTACCTGCACAATGGCGATATTTCGTGGTACATTCTCGCGCGTCGCTTCGTGTATCGCGCAAAATATCGTGCGTCGCCGCGACTGTCGCGCAAAATATCGTGCGTCGCCGCGACTGTCGCGCAAAATATCGTGTATCGCTTCGTGTGTTGTGTGTCGCCCTTGATGAAAGAAGGGCGAGATTATAGATGGCACTATCCGGATTCCGTTAGTTTGTTATATTCCGGTGTAAATCCATTCACGAATATGTCCAGGTTTATGTATACAACACAGGGTTGCACGTCGTGTCTACTATTTCAACTACTCACACAAATAGTTAAAACATAATTAATGATATTTGAATTGGATGATTTTGATGCCCGTTCAAAACCTTCGTTTTGTCTTTTACGACACGTGCGTAATACATGCTATTGTACAAATACATGGCTACACACTATCAACCGGTCAGAAATTTTCTAATTGCACATTCCTTCTTTTTTCAAATCAAATTAAATAGTTAAACGCATGTTTACAATACAATTGCCACACGAGTAGAACCATCTGCACAATCAATGACATTAGCGTATTTCACTGTACATGAGCAGCCCGGTGCAACCATACCAACATGAGGTCCAAAAATGTTTGAGTATCATGGATTAAATATTTAAATGCAATGTTGTAGAAAATGATCTCTCAAGCAACACCATATACACATTTTAGTTGATATCATGAGCCGTTTGTTTAAGAGAAATTCAAAGTATTATATCGATGCAATACAAGTGGTATTGAGTGTTAGCATAGCATATTATCTTCCTAAATATTTCACAATCAATTAAGATTTAATTTTATACCGGTTTTGAATAAATGTTTAAATATGTGATAGTTCACAAACAACATGCTTAATGCTGCATAATGCTATCGGTTTAAAACAAGTCTAACATGCGAAATAAATATCTTCAATTATCGGGGTATGTGGACTGTTCTTCTATTTCAAGACAGGCATGCTCTTTAAATCACGTGATATGAAATGTGTGTTTTGTCTGAGTCCGTGTATAAACCTTTTTTCATTTTTCGTTTTACGTTCGACTAAACGAAACACGAAAGTCAACAAATATTACTTTGTATTCCAATTTTCAAATAACCAAAACAAAATATAAATAAATAAATAAAAAATTGTAAAGCGTCTTTGCGATGAACTTATTATAAAACAAAACACGAAAATTATTGTCCTCAACCTATTTCGTTTTAATCTCAATATAACGAACATCATTTTTTTTAAATTGAAATAAAATGTGAGTTTACCATTTTTGTTTCGATAAACGTTAAAAAGGCCTGTTGCATTTGTGCCGCGTCATACGAAAATGGATATTATGCCCTATGCGACCAGCATAGCGCAAACTGGCAATGAGCAATCATGTCTGCTAATATGATCGCGAGACATTGCTCGACTTTAAAGCGGACAGGGTAGCTTTTGACCAGACAGTGCGAATACGCAGGCTAGTCTGGAGCTGCTAGCCGCATATGGCGTAAGACCCATTTTCGCATGAGGCGACTCATTTTGACTTATTGCCGTTCTAAATAAAAAATAAGTACAATTTACACCAATCTACGGCTGGATTTACACTTATTGTAATATCAAGATACAATTATGATTATTATCTTTGTATAGTAATATTTTGTTCCGCATTGCATTATGTTCAGTTGCGCATGTGTACATATTCTGTGTGATCGTAAGGAGGTAAAAGTAATAAATGAAATATTGCAAATGTCAGGGTGGAGAATCGAAGCCCATTTCGTATCAAAAACAAACAATTTTCTATTTGATTCGGAAACGAATGAAAAAAAGTAACCATCACACGTTATTTATATATGCGTATTTTATGGTAATGATTATGCTACCTATTGCTGTTAAACACTGAAAGTTGGTGTATAGTGTATATAGGTACATACATATTACTCATTTTATAAATCTTGCTTATTCGTAAAACTAGTACGAAATGTTTTTTTCAAGATAGTGAAATTGTTAACATCATTTAATGTATGCACAAGGTTTTCAAATGGAGTTTATTTCAATATGAATTTGCGAGAACGTGATACAGCGAGTAATTTTGCTGTGAGATGTCGACTTTAAAAACTTGTAAATTTTCAACATGATACAGCTTAAACGTACGTTTAACTGACTTGGTTTAATCTTATGCATGAATAACTAACATTAGAATTATCTAACCCAGGCTCGTGATTCACGGGCGCGTAAATTTCAACTGTCATAGATTGTCGTATTTCTAGTATTTGGAGAGAATTATATATTTACTCTGGTAATCTATCCCGTTTTAATTTTATAACTATTAAATAGCATATAATTGTCACATGTATGTACTATTTGGTATTGTGTGCAGTCGTTTTAAATAATGCGTTTTTTGCATTTAATTTTACCTAGACTCGCCGTACCTACTCTACGTGTATGTGTATTGTTCTATCGTTTTCTAAAGATATGTATTCTTGTTCATTTGTATATTTTATTTTATATTTGTTTCATATAGGATATTTCCTTTTATAAACATCGATAAACGGTAATACTAGAATACAACATTAAAATATATCAACAACGCTTTTGTGTTGGGTCAAAATCAATCCTCGTTATTCTGCAAATGAGTACGAAGAAGCCGATTAAACGATTTAACGTGACTGTGAAACATTTACATATGAAACATATGTGTATTGTTTCATCAACTACATACACATACAAACATCGGATTTCATTTATACATGAAATGTCATGACATGATTACATGTATTTCTTTTCGGGTTTTACTCATAATAATTCATCACCCTACCCACCATCTAACCTTTGTATATTTTTTTATTGCGTAATTATGTAGGTTATTGTTTCATTTTCAAACAATATGTTTGTACATATTTGGAATAATTTGACAATTACATCAAGAATCAATGTGACTCAATGCTTCTGTTTGTTATAAATAGTTTTTTTTTTTATTCTATGGGGATCTAGTGATACACATACATATGGTGATGATGATGATGATGACGACGACGATGACGACGATGACGATGACGAGGCCGCCGCCGACGCCGCCGACGCCGCCGACGCCGCCGACGCCGCCGACGCCGCCGACGCCGCCGACGCCGCCGACGCCGCCGACGCCGCCGACGCCGCCGACGCCGCC
>VMBQ01004018.1:48961-89850 GCA_007657795.1 Dreissena rostriformis
CCGCCCGCCCGCCCGCCTTAATTGCCAAAAGTGTTTATAAATTACAGAAAATATCAATTGACATTAATACAATTAGGTTATGTTAGTTATGGCGCTAAGACGCAGGGATGTCTGATAACTTCGGATAAATGTTATGGGTGTGTGTGTAGGGGGGGGATTGAGCAGTCACGGATCCCGCTAAACAATTAATTAATCGAACATTTAAATTAAACGTGTTGTATTACATCTCACATTTGAGAGCTTGATATGACAAAATCAGTTGACGTTATCAAACATGAATAATTTCAATTATATTCGATGTATTGAGAACAACATGAGTATAAGGGTGAACAATCAAAACTGCGTCAGGACGGGTATGAAAAGTTATCTCGGCGGATTTTGGAGGTCATATCTGGAGAAGCACGACAAGCCGCTCAATACGTTGTCAATCAAAGCGATAGCGACTCAATATTACCTCGTCTCGGTGATCAAACAAACACTGTTTCTTTCACGGAACAGTTTTATTTCCTTTGATCAAATCACGTTCAGAGCGCCAATGACCGTAATATGAACGATAATACTGGTCTTACCAAGTCGTAGAGTTAAGCAAATAAACATCATTTTGGCTGCAATTTCTTTGATAAAACGGGTCATAGCACTTACCATAAGCATATTATCGAATCTTACGAATCTTACGCCAGATGATCCTACGATCTGTTGATAAAACAGCCTACTGGATACTGTTGCGTTATGATGAAGAAACAAAAGGGTGACTTTGTCATAGATACGTTGTTGTCGTTATAACTTTAAAAACGAGATTATTTTTGTGTGTGTTTTTTTTTGTCAGAAATTTGAGATCCCGAAAGGTAAAAGCTCGCTAGTGATAGAGGGGCCGGGGTTCCCTATCCGCTCCCAGTGTATTGCCGTGCTCACCCACTCGGAGAGCGGACACGCCCACGGGAAAGGCCATCCAAGATCGAAGAAGCCCTTGGTAGCCATGGAAACGGGAGAGTATGAAGTGACATTCGAAGGCTGTAGTACGTGTTACAATATAGTAATATCCTGTATTGAATGTTTGTATAAAGTCGATAAAATTAAGTAAAATAAAATTGGCATTTAATCGTTTTACAACACTTGCGATCTCCACTTTTGTTTCGGATTTAATACATGAAATGTGAAATGACTTCAATACGATAACATGGTATATTGATGTCGTGATTATATTTTAGGGACCCTTCCAAATAAATACCAATACAAATGAAAAACTCCATGATATATTATGTTTATTATTTTATTGTTTGATGACTTGATAAACATGTCAGTATACAAGAATAATTATTTTTGTGAGCACATGGCATCAAATAAATTTATAGATCAATATTATTGTATCAAAAAAGTAATGGTCATCCATTTTAAAAGCATATAACATGTACTGCGGCTTTGACCCGCTCTATGTTTGGTTTGCAGATGCTCTGGCGCCGCATGGTAAGTCACTTTATTATGCAACTACGAAGTACTTGATTAATATAGTACAGGTGTGTATTAGTCCTTACGTTAAAAAGGCCTGTTGCATTTGTGCCGCGTCATACGAAAATGGATATTATGCCCAATGCGACTAGCATAGCGCAAACTGGCCATGAGCAATAATGTCTGCTAATATGACCGCGAAACATTGCTCGACTTTAAAGTGGGCAGGGTAACTTCTGACCAGGCAGTGCGAATGCGCAGGATAGTCTGGAGCTGCAAGCCGCATATGGCGTAAGACCCATTTTCTTATGACGCGACTCTTTTGACTTATTGCCGTTCTAAATTAAAAATAAGTACCATTTACACTAATCGACGGCGGGATTTACCTGATAAGAAGCGTTTTTAAAATTAAATGAGTGTTTAAATGATGTCTTTAAAATATTCTTACATATAAGAGCAATCAATCAATGTCACTTGTATATGCATGTATATCTGTGTAAGAACCCATCGAATCGTGTGGCAATACCTACATTGTGGAAAACGACGCAAGGAAGCGCGTTGTAAGCGATGAGGCATTACATCCGGGGGGGGGGGAGGTGACCGTGGTAGGTCTCAATGCACTTCATGGAACATGAAAAATAGCCGGATCTGGATCTTGGCGACCTCATGCGTGTGGAGCGTCACTTATTCACCCGCAGTGGCTACTCACCGCCGCGCACTGCTTAATGTGAGTCCGATTGTCATTGGAACGTATTTTGAACGTGTTCTAGTTTTGTGATAGTTTCTTCGTCCGGTTTAGGACGGCTTTAAGAGGTGAATAAATGTAAACTACATATTACTTTCAGGTTATTTATCTTACAAAGAAACAAAATATTCCCACGCTAACTAGATTCAAATTATTTGTTATCAAAAAAATAAATTATTTCATAACCATAATTTTCGGTAGCTGTTTGTGGCGATAAAACTGAAATGACGCAAAGCACTTCACTTTGCGGCATGTTAATTGCATATGTTTATATCAATAAAATTATGATAACATCTTAAAAGGACTGTGAACCACGAATGATGAAAAAAGAAAAGTTCTAAAATACCGTATTTTTTACAATTATTAGTTTACAAATGTATATTGATTAAAATATCACGACTGGTATATTACATTACTTGAAAAAAGTTGTTAAGTTTTCATTTTTCAGTATATTCGGTAATAAATGTTACTGGGAATGTCTACCAGGTAACTTCCAGTTAACTATAAATAACACAAGTAGATTGATCATCATCGTCACGTGGTAAACCCAGGAATGCAAATTGTGCATGCGCAGTAAATTGTATATATTTTATATATAAAATGATCAATCTACTTGTGTTATGAATAGTGTGTATATTGTTATATCACCTATTTTCGCGATGTACTTTCGATTTTACATCGCGAAATTTTATTATCGAATATACTGAAAATATGATTTTTTTTAAGTAATGTAATATACCAGTCGTGATATTTTAATCAATATAAACTAATAATTGTAAAAAAAAAACTTTTCTTTTTTTGTCATTCGTGGTTGACAGTCCCTTTAAAATGTTACATTTGAATAAATTAATCACGTATAATTTACCACGTATATTTAAAAGATTATAGGAATGATGCAAGCTTTTTTAAAGTGCAACACTGAATGCGTGTAAGCCGCTTCGATTTACTTAGTTTGTGATCCAAAAACTAATAAACTTTTGAGGTGTTTTTATGTTCTTTGTATCACTGATAGACCTGTTTCTGGGGGGTTTTATGTTTGTCTTGTGCATACCTTTAAAAAAGCGAATGTTATAAAAATCATGAATTAAAAAAGCAACAACAGTTTGTATTTATTGGAAGCCAAAAAATAACGCAACGTGTACCGTAAGTACCGTGTACCGAAAATTAAGAGACAAAACATTCGTGTTTTCGAAAATTAGAGACACTGTTAAAATAACGGGGTTGTCCAACAAATTATAGTATCAGAAAACTGATTACGGTATTGATGTATTAACGTAACGAACAACTAAAGGTTGATTAAATAACAACCTAGAATAAAAGTTCAGAAGACATGGTACCTGAACGTTATAGTTTATACAATTGCATATTCTGTTTGCAAAATCAAAGGGGCATTCGTGTAAAATTGACATGCACCCTGTTAGGATACTTCCCACGATTATTATCAGATAATTATGTTCATACGCAATTTTCGGTTCTGCATCACATACGATAAATTGCTAGTATTGGTGCGTCGCCAGTGTGTCTGTCTTAAAGCGAGCTAGCTTCTAAATTTGATATAAGAAATTCTTAACGTACACCAAAACATGAGCCTTCGGAGTAGTTTATATTTAAGTAGCTAGTCGGTAGTAAATGTGAATGCCATAAACAATAACTATGGCGACTTAAATCTGAGGACTTTAACATATAATTATATTCTTGTCAAGATACCGATTTAATATACGTACCATCATTAAAAGCATGTTTGATAAAGCTGGAATTACTTTTTGCATCGCATTCCATTTATAGTTGTGTTCCATTGGCTGACTGTATCTTATATAATTATGAAACCGAAGAGTACATTTAACAGTACATTGTTTAAGCTTTGCAAATGCCCTGAATGGCGCAATCGTCATGAGATTAAAATTAAGGGCCAGTAATCGCTAACCGGGTTTAATCCCTTTACTGTCGCATGGGAGCTTGGTTAGTGGTCACCATAACGGGATGGTGGGGTTTCCTCAGGGTACCTCGGTCCCCCCTCACACAAACATACACACACACACACACACACACACACACACACACACACACACACACATACACACACACACACACACAGAGAGACACTCACACGCAAACACATACACACACACACGAACACGCACGCACACACACACACACACACGCACACACAAGCACACAAGCACACATACACGTAAAAGTAAAGCTTCAATGAAAAACAATTACGAGCAATACAATACTTGAATCTTTAACTTGTTTAAAGTATCACTACCTCCCACAATGTATTCATTCATATCGTGTTAAACGGGGGTTACCCTAGAAGATTTTGTTGATGCAAATATTATAAACTGTATATTAACGTGAATATATCTTGTCTCGTCTTGGTGTAATGTACATGGTGTCCACCTAGCGACCGAAAGGTCATGGGTTCGATCCCCACTGTGGGAGCGTTCTTTAGTTCTTTCTCCTTAAGACACCAAGCACTGGTTCTAGGCCCAGAAAACGGACTCGAGAGCGTTTCAAATAAAAAGTAAGCACTTTAAATGCAATCGAGCTTAAATAAATAAGTTTAAACTATGAAGTAAATATAGGATACAAGCAATAAAGTGCACCAAAAAAATACGAAATGAAATTGCATAGCTTCGCACGGATGCACCTGATCGCTTATGTGCACTATATAGGCAAACGTTAAAACCTAGCAATAATCATTCTAATATATGAACAGATGTATGTGACTGTGTTTTTAAAGATGTCCTATATGGTCGTTCGCCTGCTGATGATACAATGGATTTGTACCAATTGTTATGTGGCGTCAATGACCACGGATGATGACAAGAACATACTCACGAAGTTGTCAGAAACAGCTGGAAAAAACATTTGCCAGGTAAAAATTAGCTGGACATAGCAAAAATCATTTTCCATGTAACACATCAGAGCAATATTGTTTAAATTTTAAAACAAATGTGTCGTGTTCTGAGAAAACTGGGCATAATTCTTGTGCGTGAATTGTAATCACAGATTAGCCTGTGCAGTCCGCACAGGCTAATCCGGGACGACACTTTCCGAATAAACTGGATTTTCGCTCAAAAGTGACATTATTTAAACGAAAAATTCGATAAAAGCCGAAAATGTCGTCCTTGATTAGCCTGTGCGGACTGCACAGGTTAATCTGGGATGACAATTTACCCACATGCATTTTGTCCAGTTTTCTCAGAACACGAAACAAATCTGTATGTTAATTGCAAGTTATTTATAAAGCACATTGATGGTATTTTTTACTACAGCAAACACATCATTGTATTGCAATGTAACTTGTTTCTAGTAAAAATAACGCGTATTCGAATTGATGAACAAATATACAAACGTTTGTTTAATGTTTGCATATGAACGTTTACAGACCGCTGTTCTCTTGTTAGACTGTACTATAAACTTAATTTTCACTTTTTGTTTGCGTTTAACACGCATCAATAAGCCGTATATGTATCGCTTCGCGCTCGATTCACACGCAAATGCTTTATAATTGTTTAATCATACATTGTCCTCCGACTGTGTGTTAAGGAGGAATACTCTGCAATAATAAAATGATATCAACATAAAATTCAACTTTAGCATTATAGATTATTCATAAATAGCACCAATTACACATAGTTAATGACAAATGAAATTGAACTAAATAACAATCCTTTCTTGGTAGCTCTGTACCATGTATGTGAATTGATTCCTCTGACGAAGGTGAACACATTTATCTCATTGAGAAGCCATTATGTTCTTGTTTGTACGGAATCCGGATAGTGCCATCTATAAAATCTTGCTATCTTTCATCAAGGGCGACACACGACACGCGAAGCGATACGCGTTATTTTGCGCGACAGTCGCGGCGACGCACGATATTTTTCGCGACAGTCGCGGCGATACACGAAGCGACGCGCGAAAATGTACCACGAAATATCGACCTTGTGCAGGTAGCCCAAAAGGCGCTATATCGTGTTAATATATCGTGCATCGCCGCGACTGTCGCGCAAAATATCGTGCGTCGCCGCGACTGTCGCGCAAAATATCGTGTATCGCTTCGTGTGTGGTGTGTCGCCCTTGATGAAAGAAGACGAGATTATAGATGGCACCATCCGGATTCCGTAAGTTTGTTATATTCCGGTGTAAATCCATTCACGACTATGTCCAGGTTTATGTATACAACACAGGGTTGCACGTCGCGTCTACTATTTCAACAAATCACAAAAATAGTCAAAACATAATTAATGATATTTAAATTCAATTATTGGATAATTTTGATGGCCGTTCAAACCTTCGTTTTGTCTTTTACGACACGTGCATAATACATGCTAGTCTACAAATACATGGCTACACACGATCAACCGGTCATAATTTTTCTAATTGCACATCCTTTCGTGTTACAAATAAAATTAAAAAGTTTAACGCATGTTTACAATAAAATTGCCACACGAGTAGAACTATCTGCACAATCAATGACATTAGCGTATTTCACTGTACATGAGTAGCCCGGTGCAACCATACCAACATGAGGTCCAAAAATGTTTGAGTATCATGGATTTATTATTCCTATGCAATGTTGTAGAAAATGATCTCTCAAGCAACACCATATACACATTTTAGTTTATATCATGAGCCGTTTGTTTTAGAGAAATTCAAAGTATTATATCGATTTAATACAAGTGGTATTCAGTGTTAGCATAGCATATTATCTTCCTAAATATTTCACAATCAATTAAGATTTAATCTTATACCTGTTTTGAATAAATGTTTTAATATGTGATAGTTCACAAACAACATGCTTAATGCTGCATAATGCTATCGGTTTAAAACAAGCCTAACATGCGAAATAGATATCTTCAATTATCGGGGTATGTGGACTGTTCTTCTATTTCAAGACAGGCATGCTCTTTAAATCACGTGATATGAAATGTGTGTTTTGTCTGAGTCCGTGTATAAACCTTCTTTTCATTTTTCGTTTTACGTTCGGCTGAACGAAAAACGAAAGTCAACAAATATAACTTTGTATTCCGATTTTCAAATAACCTAAACAAAATCTAAATAAAGAAAACTTTTTTTTCTCTAAAGCGTCTTTGCGATGAACTTATTATAAAACAAAACACGAAAATTATTTTCCTCAACATATTTCGTTTTAATCCCAATATAACGAAAATCATTTTTTTGAAATAAAATGTGAGTTGACCATTTTTGTTTCGATAAAACAGAGAACGAGCTGCTATGTCGGTTTGGGGAAATAAATCATGATTGACCTTCTTGAACACTTTTCTCTTTTTTACAAATAAGCCATTACCTCAAAAATAAACTCTTAAATAAAAATTAAGAATAAGAACCCCAAACTGTTGTGCATTTTTGACAATTTTAAAAAGGAAACGAATGAATAAATAATAAATTCATATAAGATTCGCACCGTATGTGCATAAGGCCTAATAACAATTTACAATTATTTATTCGCCACAATAAAATGTATCTTTTCCAAGGACAGCATTTGTCACACGCTCAATCAAAATAATGTTCTATTTACGGGCTTATAGGGTTTGTAACAGTTTAACACACATTATTGTAACCCGTCCCGAGATTTAATCATAGATAATATAAAAGTCCATTTACACACAGAAGTACTTCTATGGGTTGAAATATTATGTAAAGTGCAGCGTATGGTTTGGAACAGTAAATAAATTAATACATTACTCAAATGTTATTGAAGTCTAACATCGAGCACTATATAAAACAGTACGCACTATAAGCTATGACCTCAATTTTACATGTACTTTTCGACTGTAAAAACACTTAATTCAATTGCATAAACTATATATTGTGTCGATGTTCATGTACCATTTCTTCTGAACTTTTATTTTAGTTTGTTATTCAGGAACGTGTAAATTGTTTGTTAAGTTAATACGTACATACATAATACGTTATTTTTGTTTTTCAATAAATAAAACCGTATGTTTTGTGTTTAATTTTATTTAACCATTTGCTATCAAAAGAAGGGTATTCATGATGCAGTCTGCAAAACAGGAAAAGAGTGGTTTATCAGTGATACAAAGGTCTTTAAAATACAAACTCAGTAAACCGAAACGGCAGAAAAGAATTAACGTGAACTTTAATTTATTAAAACTGTATATACCCGGGAATCGGTAATTAATCTTGCGAAAGTATGTGAACGTATCATTTCCGTCGAGCTACCTGAAAAAATAATAAGTAATTGATTGGTTTGGAACTGTAAAATAATTTTAATCAAAAGTTAACAGATATTTTAAAGGATGTTAATTTTTAGGCGAGAGAGAGATTGCGCAGTGGAGCTTGAAACCCACTTCCGGATTTGAGGCGGCAGGCGTTGATAAACAATCAATCAATCCCTGTTGATTTAGTCCACGTGTAATAAATTGTCTCCGCATCATAAACACGAACTATAAATTTGTGTTTCTTATCTATGAACGAACTCTGTTATTAGTGCTTGTTCTATGTATAATGGTCAAGTTTGATGAACATAGAAGTACGTGTAACATCGGAATGATAAACTTCCTTCTCGTATACATTTGAGGACAGTTATACACTTACGTAAATGTGATGCTTTTTCTTTCATTGCTGTTATTTGCACGTCATACAGACTACTATATGTTGTTCTTAGCAGGTTTTTGAGGGGGAGCGCAGACAAAGATTGCAACGTGCCTCCAATGGTGAAGTGACGTGCAGCGAGCCTCTGCGAATCAAACGGGACTCCATAAACATTCATGTTGACTTCACCATCACCGATGAATCTAATGGCATCTCCTTCCTGTCTCGTTCTTACATTCAAGTGAGTCGTTGCATCTTAAAATATGTCCTCAAACCAGTACTTGCGAAATCTGCTGTAACGTACCGATGGTATTACAAGCCGCTGATGCACAAACTAAGTAACGTACAAACTTACGTTCCTTGTTCCCATTGCGCTTGGTGATTTATTTCTGATATCAGATGTCTGTAGGGAAAAAAAATACCAGATTAGTAAATCTAACTATTTATTTTGACTTTTTTGTTCTTAACCCCTCTGTTCCAGGTAGACTTGCAAGAGACGGTTTTGATATCCGGTATTGTTACCCAGGACAGTCCACAGTCGGCGTCCCGGGTGGCATATTTCCGGGTGGAGTACAGCACCGACTGTATCACCTTCGTCAATGTCACAGACAGACACGGCGATGCACAGGTGACGATTTTTTTTTCAACGAAAATATTTTTTTAAATTGCCGGACAATGAATGTGACTTTGTAAAGCGCGCACCCAATTGATTCGATGTGTAGCGTCCAATTTAAATTCGAATCATATCAATCAAGCAGGAAAAAAAGTAATTTACAAAATATTTTTATTTTTCAACTTTTGTTTGGCAGTGGAACAAATTTCGCTTTAAAACTATAAGTATTTATCGTCATCATATTACAAGTTACTGAACTAAAATATATTTGTAATATGACCACTATTGTTTGTGCTATAAAAACGACCCAAGCAATATACACGATCAAGCTTAAGCCATCATGAAAAGTGTGGGAATTAACACAACCATGTTTAGATCTAAAACGATTCGATACATAGAGAATGACAGGTAACTGTCCCACCATTGTTTAATATTTAAGGTGAGACTTAGAATAAAAGAGCGACGAGGCTTGTCGAGCCGTTGTTTTATTCGTGCCGGGCCCGATATTTTACATTTTTACTCGACGATAAGGCAGTTACATGCATTTTTAGCGGGAATGAATATGATGTTTACATGTAAATAATGACGTCGCCAGCACTTGCGCTTAATATTGGTAAAATACGTATTTGACTATTTTGTTGCTGTTTGTGTTTAAATATAGAATACTGGGTCGGTGCCGAATAAAGCGAAGTTTATTTTGCGAGGCTTAGAAAATCTAAACCACAAGCCTTGGCGAGTGGTTCAGATTTTCGGGCCGAGCAAAATGAGCTTCGCTTTATTCGGCACCGACCTAGTATTCGATTTATCCCATAAATATTCTATTTATCCTACATTTGTTATATATTTTTTTTTCTTATGCAATCAAAAAAGTAGTCCTTAATTGCTAAAAACAATAGCAAAATCAGAGCGTAGTAATATTAAAATTGTTTGTGATCTTTCCCGTTTACGTCACTCGAAATAGTCCTTAAGAATTCCAAGCAAAAGCAGAGTAAAAGACAAAATATCGCTATATGTCTCGATGCAAATTTAGGCAGCATTCCAAATGTTACACACTCAAGTAGAACACAGACGCTTTTGTTCAAATTAAAATTCTAGTTTCACCACTTCAATAAACAAAAGAAAGGCTGCCATTTTGAACTCACGTCATGCATGATTCAGCATTTATCCTGTCACATGCCTTTAAATCAGCCTGATAACCAGGTAACCTAATAACACAAAAGTTATAAGGCTAGTTTACCACGTGACCTCGTATATCCGTCAGTCGCTCTCCGGTGACGGACTACTTTTTATCATTCACACATTAAACCGTTTCTTTTTAATGTTATCGTGTATATTACATATCATCCTTTCTGTGTCTTTTTTAAAATATTATTAATATATTACCGAACCATCTTTCCGTATTTTTATTTTCATTCACATGATAACGCAATGTATGACGTATCCCGTGTGACGTCATGTCGGTGACGAAACATTTTGGGACAACAATATGCCTATGGAAGTGGTGGTTTTTAACAGTAAACTTTTTGTTTAAAACCTCGAACGAATCCAAAACGTATTTCGGATTGTGTGTAATGTGTTTGTCATGTATAACACGACGAGCAAACAATGGAAGTGCATATAGTTGTTACTTTATTGTTAATAGCATTGGATTAAAGTTGTCATTGAGGATTCAGGTAAGCGTGTCGTTTAAGCTTAATTTAGTTTTTTTAGGACTCCTGTCAAAGCTTTAATAATGCCATCAATTTAATCTAAAGCACAGTTTCAGCTGCAATCGATATTTTAATTATCCAAATAATGTGCTACGCGTAATTATAATTATTTTCGATTATGTGTTTGATGTGTGGCTCAATTTTATTTATAACAGTTGACTGAATGTGCACGCCATTTTGTTCAATTGAATGTTCGAATAAAATTGAGTTTTTGTTATGCTGTTGCATTTTTTTTTCAATTTCCAACAATAAAAATATCAAATTCTCGATTCGTTTTTAATTTCTTCTCATATTTTTAATAGGAAAGTATTAAAAGAAACGGTTTAATGTGGAACATTGTTTAGGTGAAACAATCGGTAGTTATTTGGTCGTTAGGCATGTTGCGAAAATGTTGGAGGCCCGATCAGAATACATATTTTGCTATTTCAATTAATCATGTGTGTGTTGATAAAATGTGTTAACGGTACATATTTATCCCCGCCGATAATGTAAATTTAAATCTATAAACAACTCTTCTTTTTACACACTTTTTACTTACTGGCATAACAAAGTCAAAGAACTACTGCTTCTTGTTATACTCACTAAAGTTGTGTAATTACCTTGTTTATTTTCGTCAGTTCTGTTTGCTTTTATGGCGAGTTAAAACTTCTGCACACAAAACAAAATTGATTTCTTCATCGCCATTTGGTATAAAAACACGCTTACCTCAAAGACAACTTTAATCCAATCCAAATACAAATACAGTTAAAACGATATGTACTTCCATTTTCTGTTCTTCAATCCCTTTTTCGACATTTATTTTAACCACACTATTTTTTAATAACGCTTGAATTTTTCCTGACCCAAAACACAATTTTCGAAACCGTATTTCTATCGAACTTCGAAGCGAGTTATTTTATTAATATCGAAATTTACAATTATGCATTACAACCACACAATCCGAAATACGTTTTGGATTCGTTCGAAGCTTTAAAAAATATTTTACTGTTAAATAAATAAACACGTCCGACTTGTCCATCTTAAAATCCAGAGAGTCAAAATTAAACGTGTGTGTTCCGTCACAGAAATTACGTCACACGAGATACGTCATACATTACGCAATCAATTAAATGAAAAATAAAAGTACGGAATGCCGGTTTTGAGATAAATGTAAGTGGAAATTCGGCTTTTGTTTATATACGGTATATTAATTTGAAAAGTAAACATTCATTTCATGTATAAATCCAAAAAAAGTAGTCCCCCGCGCGTGACAGCTATATTTCAACACTGCTGAAATAAAGGAAAATATATTTCACAGTGGTTTATTTCAACGATGCACGTCTGATGATGGGATTAAACTGTATAACATCTTGGTATTACAAAAAGATCAGGCAGTTTACTGTTTTTCTGTTTATCATACCTCTCTCTGAGTCCCCATTTTAAAAGAAATCATGAAATAAAATCGCTACGACGCTGCATTTTTAGCGGGAATGATTATGATCTTTCACAAATGATGTACAGGGGTTTTGCTGTCCATCGCGCTACCATGTTTCTAAGCATCGCATGATAAACTTGATATTTATCCAAAACTCACATACTATTCTATTTATCCTATTATATCATCCCTTTTTCCATTAAAAATTATCAAATATCGCATTTTTGACGATTTTGTTCTTC
The DNA here is from genome assembly GCA_007657795.1 of Dreissena rostriformis. NCBI lineage: Eukaryota > Metazoa > Mollusca > Bivalvia > Myida > Dreissenidae > Dreissena > Dreissena rostriformis. Next base: position 61,716 of record VMBQ01004018.1, read on the forward strand.
CGTAAATTTTTGGAAAAACCCGAGTGTGATCTAAAAATAGCGATAGTATAGAGCTAAAATGTATACGATTTGTGTTATACTATCGATTTTCATCTGGTAATAGGATAAAAAAATATATATCATACAGCGTTATTTCAGTCAGATATTAATGAAGCGGTATGATAAAAAAAACATATATTAGACAGCGGTATACCATGAAAATATCAATGAAAACCTTCTTGACCGCGGACTTTAAACAAAAAACCAAATGTGTATGGCCTATCAAACATTATTGCAACATTGTCATCGATCTTGAATATTCAGACTGTGATATAAAATGTTGGAAAATTGTGATGTGGTTTATTCAAAAGTACTTGATTATATTTATTTTGATCGTATAAGCCATACATCTAATGACGAAGTTCATACATCAGTCCATTGAACCGTAGATTATTCCACGAAATATATGTGTCATCGACATATGCTCAAAGAAGGCTGACAACAATTGCTGTCGTTCAGAGGTGAGGTTAATATCTAGTACACATAGAGCTCACTAGTCTGTCCATTAAGAAATTCAATGCATGGGTCAATGTGGCATCGATATTAAGTTCATCAATGTTTCCACAGGAATATTACGGAAATGTGTTCTCTAATACCACGACGACGGTGATGTTCGATCAAGTGTTCAACGCTAGATGCGTGCGCATCGTGCCGACAAAACTTGTAGGAGAGGACACTACAATGAGGTTTGACCTGCTCGGCTGCTGTAAGTACATTTGCACTGGTGAACAGTAGATATGCTGTGTTGTTCTCTAAACAAGAATAGTTTGCTATTAACACCATTTGGAGGCTTTTTGCAACACATAATATTTAATGTACAGCAGTAATTTGGTGTTTTATAAAAATAATCATTTTATTACTGCAAGCATTTTAAAGGCAAAGTTCTAAGTACACGGCCTAGCTATGCAAAAACATATGCAGAAAATTCTACGATAATTAAAAAGCATGTATGAACTAAAAAATAAATACAACATACACATTTGAACTCGTGAGTAGGGAAAACATTCCTAACGAAACACCTAGTACAAACGATGACGATTAAATGTGCCATCTTGTCTCAGCCGAAAAATAATGACGCTTTTAAAATGCTGGTGATAAACGTCCTTAATGAAACCAATAATAATTAATATCAGCGAGAGCGTCCATAAGACAATATCGTCGTGCATTCCCACGTGCACGTGCATTTATTTTCTTTGATATTCTATCTTGGTGGCGTCAGCTCCCGATAATTGCAAGGGCTCCATCACGCCAAGCGTCACAAAGTGCCCCAGCCCCGAGATCCGGAAGTTCGTGTTTGACAAGGAGAAGATAATCACATCGATGCGGATCACCTTGGCCGGTCTGGCAACGGAGAAGATGCCCATGTTCAAGGTGGCGTTTGCCAGGGCATGCAACTTCGAAATGGGTCAGTTTGTGAAGGAAAACGACCAGCCGAAGGTAGGCATAATCCCGCCAGATAAGTCTGCAATGCACGTCCCTCTTAATGGCCAAAAGTGTTTATAAATTACCGAAAATATAAATTGACATGATAACAATTCGGTTAGGTTAGTTATGGCGCTAAGAGACACAGGGATGTCTGATAACTTCGGATACATTTTATGGGTGTGTGTAAGTGGGGGGAGGATTGAGCAGTCACGGATTCCGCTAAACAATTAATGTATAGAACATTTAAATTAAACGCGTTGTATTACATTCCACATTTGAGAGCTTGATATGACAAAATCAGTTGACGTTATCAAACATGAGTAATTTCAATTATATTCGATGCATTGAGAACAACACGAGTATACGGGTGAAATATCAAAACTGCGTCAGGACGGGTATGGAATGTGATCTCGTCGGGTTTTTGAGGTCATATCTGGAGCAGCACGACAAGCCGCTCAATTCTTTGTCAATCAATGCGATAGCGACTCGATATTGCCCCTAAGGAAATCACGTTTAAAGGTTTAAACGGTCGCGTTTCGTGTTTTGCTCAAAAACGTTTAAAAAAACAGTAAACGTTTAAACGACAGTCAATATCAATATAATAATAGTGGGGTGCAAATAACGCAGCCGACTAGCCGTACGAAGTATATCGATGACGAACTGCGAAATCCGGGTGCTTGCGGTAAATCCGGGCACTGCCGAATTCGGCAGTAGTTTATTTCTGATTGGTTAGCGGAAGGCACGGACATGAACGGAAACTAACGGAAAATCCTCGATACTTTCCGAAAATCTTACATTGTGGCATCGAAACAGTGCATATGCCGCCATCTTGAAATATTTTAAGTGATTGATTAGCAAAGTAAAGCACTGCGGTAGCATGTTGAAAAGCAATATGTTAACCAAATTATATATTGTTTACGTTTTTGCTAGTTAACTGGTTTTTTTATTTTCTGCAGTCAAACGAAATGCACATTGTATTGCATGTGTTAAATACGTACATTTTTTTCGTAGTATCGTTTTCGGATACATTATTTTTCGTCGATTTTTCATTATTTACAACGTTCTTTAAATTGTTCTTATAGAATGACGAATACATATGTGGTGATACGGATGGTCTGGTTTATAATAGTTTATGGTTTTAATAAGACGTCATTGCGCGAATGGGATATGCAAGGAACATAACTTCCGGAAATAATTACTACTTTCAGTTTGGAAATGCGATGGTACTGATGCTTTTAAAACGGACATAGGGATACCGTTTAAACGATAACGTTTCCTTTATTTCATTTCGTTTAAACGTTCAAAAATCTGTGAACGTGATACCCTAAATTGCCTCGTGTCGGTGATCACAAAACACAATTTCTTTCACTGAACAGTCTCCTTTCCTTTGATCAAATCACGTTCAAATCACCAATGGACGTCATACGAACGCTAATACTGGTCTAACCCAGTCGTAGAGTTAAGCAAATAAATATCATTTTAGCTGCAATTATTTTAATAAAAAACGGGTCATAGCACTTTCCATAAGCATATTACCGAATCTTACGAATCTTACGCAAGATGATCCTACGATCTGTTGATAAAATAGCCTCCTGGATACTGTTGCGTAATGATGAAGACACAAAAGGGTGACTTTGTCATAGATACGTTAATGTCGTTATAACTTTATAAACGAGATTATGTTGTTTTTTGTCAGGAATTTGAGATCCCGGAAGGTGAAAGCTCGCTAGTGATAGAGGGGCCGGAGTTCCCTATCCGCTCCCAGTGTATTGCCGTGCTCACCCACTCGGAGAGCGGACACGCCCACGGGAAAGGCCATCCGAGATCGAAGAAGCCCTTGGTAGCCATAGAAACAGAAAAGTATCAAGTGGCATTCGAAGGCTGTAGTACGTGTTACATATTAGTAATATCCAGTATTGATTGTTTGATTAAACTCGATAAATATAAGTAAAATAAAATTGGCATTTGATCGTTTTATAACACTTGCAATCTCCACTTTTGTTTCGGTTTTAATTGAGTTAATGAAATGTCGTGAAATGACTCCAATACGATAAAATGGTGTATTGATGTCTTGATTATATTTAAAGGGACTTGTTCACAGATTTTGGCATGTCTTGAAGTTTGTCATTAAATGCTTTAAATTGATAAATTTAAACATCAGAACTAAAGAGCTCCAATATAAAAACAAGAAGAAAAGTAAAAAAAGAAACAAAAAGAGAAAAAAAAGTTAACCACACCAGGGCTCGAACCAGTGACCCATGGAGTAAAAGCCAAGCGCCGAAACCACACAGCCATCTGTCTTCACTTCACGTGTGTGTGTGTGTGTGTGTGTGCGTGTGTGCGTGCGTGCGTGCNAGTGTTATTTCGCACACTGATGTACATTGTTCATTTATTTCTTGATATGAATCTGTGACAAAAAGATGACAAATTCTCATTTTGATAAACTGTGCACGAGTCCCTTTAAGGGTCCCTTCCAACTGTTCATCATATCAATAAAAATGAAAAAGTCCATGATATATGTGTCGTGTTCTTAGAAAACTGGGCATAATGCTTGTGCTTAAATTGTCATCCCAGATAAGCCTGTGCAGTCCGCACAGGCTAGTCAGGGACGACAATTTCCGCTTTTATGGAATTTTTCGTTTAAATTATGCCTCTTCTTAGCGAAAATCCAGTTTAATGGCTGAATATACATGTATGGAAAACCAATTATTGTTTTGCAAATAGCACATGACATCAATTATATTTGTAGATCAATATTATTGTATCAAAAGAGTAATTGTTATTCATTTTTAAAGCATATGCATATAACAATTACATCGGCTTTGACCCGCGCTATGTTTGGTTTGCAGATGCCTTGGCGCAGCATGGTAAGTCACTCTATTTTGCGACTTATTTATTTTTTATTAATATGATATATATTTTTGTTGATATTTACTAAGGAGTAACTGCGTTTTCCATTTGTGCCGCGTCATGCGAAAATGGGTCTTTTGCGTAGGCGACCAGCGTAGCGCAAACTTAACTGGCAATAAGCAATTATTCCGCCATTATTACCGCCGAACCTTTCTCGACTTTATAAAGGACAGGGTAGCTTCTGACCAGACTGTGCAAATGCGCAGACTGGGCTTGAGCTGCTAGCCGTATATGGCGTAAGACCCATTTTCGCATGACGCGACTCGGGTTGACTTATTGCCGCTCTTAATAAAAATAAGTACAAATACACCAATCGACGGCTGAATGTACCTGACAAGAAGCGTTTTTAAAATAAAGTGATTGTTTAAAGGAAATCTGTAAAATATGCTTACATATAAGAGCAATCAATTAATGTCACTGTCATATACATGTATATCTGTGTAAGAACCCATCGAACCATGTGGCAAAACCTACATTGTGGAAAACGACGCTAGGAAGCGCGTTGTAGGCGGCTCGGCGTTACAGCCGGGGGAGTGGCCGTGGCTGGTGTCAATGCACTTCCTGAAAACGACCAAATACCCGGACCTGTCCTGGCAACCCCATGCGTGTGGAGCGTCACTTATTAATCCGCAGTGGCTACTCACCGCCGCGCACTGCATTATGTGAGTTCGATTGTTTTCATTGTAATTGGAAATGTCGATGCTACAAATTCGGAATACATACAATAGTCCATGGAAAGAAACTAGTGAATTAATTGGTCTTCGAGTCTCAAGCTTATTGTTTATCATATTGCACTGTAGTTGTATGCCCCCATTAAGTTAAAGAGATAGTACAATGCACTTGTCCGTACGTACGTAGGTCTCTATGTCGGTCCCGATTCTTGTTCGAACTATTACTGCATCATTTAACAGGAGGTGTTGACATGTCAAGGTCACATTAACAGATTAAAGGTAAGATATGACAATTATATTGTTTGTTCATACTTGAATTTCATCATGTATCTGGCAATTTAGACATAACTTGCCACAAATATCACCACCTTCTTAAGACCGCGGGTTGTACACAATACATCTAACCCTAGCCCAAAGGGTAATGTAGAATTCATGGAAAATATCAAAATATAAAGCTCTGTAATGACTCATGTATTATTGCATTGAGTATTTTCGACAAACCCTATGTCTGTGTCCAAAACAAGGGTAGTAGAGGGTAGTTTAGTCATACATTTGTGTTACACATCTTGTTTTAAACTTAAGCTCTCTATTAAACAAGAGCAAAAACAAGGCAACAGAACGTACACGTGATGTGAAATAAGACACTTTAAAATAAAACATACTTATACTTGTACAGTATTTCTTTTCGGTTAGTAATAGCAATCGACGTTAGCACAACAATCAGGCCACATTTTTATATGTTTATATGTGAGTGTAATACACGAGCATGTCCGCAGTGATCCTGATCAGCTTGGAAAGGCGGACAAAAACAACTGGCGCGTGGTGCTCGGGGAGCACGTGCAGGGTCGTGAGGACAGCACGGAGCAGAACATCAATTTGGACAAGATAGTCACACACCCCAAGTACTTGCGTGAGTGGCTGCTCCTATATTAAATTCCTTATTTACTAGTAGTTGATATATGTGATTGGCACATACATATATATGTCCTGTCCAATACATGTTTACCCCGATCCTTTCAATAGTGCGCGTGTATGTAACCATTTCAGTGTATCACAATCTTGCATTCACATGTGTATCATGACTTACCATGTTTATTTCTTGCTGTACATATATAACTCGACCGCCCCCCTTAAGTTATTCGCATGAACGACAGATATGCTGACTTCGAATACAACTTATGTATCCCAACACCACTTATGTATCCCTATTAGATTTGGGTTAATTGTGGCCGTTCCAAAACCATTTGCAACCAAGGAGAAGATTCTAATATCGCTGGTAATGTAAAATGTTAAAATATGACAAAATGAAAACGCTGTCCGACTGTTACGAGTAAGAATTTCGATGAAAATGCGAAATGCAAACCAGATTGTCTATCTAGATCAGCACTAGAAAAGTGATTTCGGGACGGATTCAAAAGAATAATATATATTAAGTACAAATTTACCATAAATAATGTAAGTGCGGTCGAATAGTATTGAGTTTCTGGGAGAAAATGTCTCCAAATAGAGCATATATGTGAAATTCGAAACAACTCACCTCGTAAGGCTCCATTTTGACAGTTTTCTTGTCAAGTTATGTTTCTCCAGAAGTACAACTTATCATTTTAAGCGTATCCGTATTGGGGATTCATAAGTTGGTTAACTGGGCGTGGCTTGTCAGTATTAATGCAATTGTATGACATGCTTGTAAATATAAATGACAGTATTTCAAACGACTTTCGGTTGCTGTGTCAAGGTTTTGTGTGTGTCTTTAACACAGTGCTTCGGGTAAGCTATTAATCCCAAAATAGGGATGCATAAAACGCTCTTCGCTGCGCGCCGTGCGTCATATGTTAGTATCGATTCACTCGATTGTTGTCGCTTGACATCCTACCAATGTATTACACACTCTGAAGTGTCACCTACAATGTGTCAGACGTTTACAGTACAGGTGTCAATCCTACTATATCAGACGTGTGCGCGTGTAAATATGAATGTATCAGACGATTGCACATGTAAACCCCAAATATTTCTGACGCTTGCGCGTGTCATCTCCAATGTATCAGACGTTTGCACACGTTTATCCCAATATATCAGACGCTTCCACATGTCATCTCCAAAACATCAGACGCTTGCACATTAATCTCCAATGTATCAGACGCTTGCATGTGTCTATTTTAGATACGCCAGATAATCAGAATCTCCATGATATCGCCCTGCTAAAGTTGAGCAGGCCCGCTCACATGTCCGAGTACGTGAACCTCATCTGTATCGAGCCTAACTACACCGCGCCTAATCACAAACACTGCGTCACTGCGGGTTGGGGACACTTCGAGCAAGGTAGACTCTTGCGTTTTGTATGACTAAATAACAATCATGAAAAAAATTACAAAAACAGTTAAGGTTTAGAGATATTCTATTGTTGTCCCAAAGAAAGAAGAATACTTGTTGACCAACCAAGTGCTTGTAGCATGTACAAAGAAACGAGCCTCAAAATAGTTACGTAACTCTCTTGTAAGCATGACTTACCTATGACCATATTTGTTTCTCTACCAATACTTCACCAGGAGCGGTGTTGTTTTTCAGGTTTTTTTTTCTACTGCGGAAATGCCGCACCATGCGAGTGTGCAGATCGTTCGAACTTCCATTTTGTTTCTCTACCAATAATTCACCAGGAGCTGTTTTTCAGGGGCTTTTTTTACTGCGGAAATGCCGCACCATGCGAGTGTGCAGATCGTTCCCACTTCTGACTGCGTCGACCGCTACAACGATGTAGACGCAGTCATCGATGAGTCTGTAATTTGCGCCGCCGCTGAAGGCAGGGACTCCTGTCAGGTAAGCTTGAATACTCCGCATGTAGAGTGACGTGTTTATAAGCTAATAAACTTAGCTTCATAACGCCATATATGTACTTGTTTTCCGTATCTACACTCACACAAAATTGATATTGCCCATCCTACGCAACATCATTCGCGTCTGTTTTCACGAATTTCATGTCTAATGACCAACACGTCAACTCACCATTGAACAACGTTGATAGATTATCAACAATACTTAGTTTTGTTAACACAAGAAGGGTTCTTTTCGTTGCATAGAGCGTGATAGATAACAGATCTGTCCACGTTGTCATCTTATCTCATTATTTATTTTACTCGTCCAAGAATGTGTTTAGTGTCGCTAAAAGAAATTCCCGAACTTGCTTAATCTAATATGGAATCAACTAACAATTTGTGCAGATTCCATACAAGTATATGTGTTAGCCTATAAATCTATGTATTAAATTACTACGTAGACCTTCCTTTCTTTTCTAGGGCGACTCGGGCGGTCCGCTGGCGTGCTTCCATGACGGCCACTGGGCCCTGGTGGGCGTGGTCTCTAAAGGTTATGGATGCGCCCACCCAGAGTACCCCGGGATCTACACGCGTGTTAACCACTTCTACGATTGGATAAAGGGTGTCATCATGGCCAACTGAGCCCATACCACTCCATGAATCTGTGCAGCCACAAAGACTTACAATTGTTTATGAACAACTACTGGTGCATTTGGAAGATACCGTTCGAAATGATGCACAGTTAACACTCCATTGTATATCCCTCGCTTATATTTATACTTTGACATAGATTTTCTCGACTTGGAACATCTTTAGAATATCAAATGTAACAGGTTCATTTCTTTTTTATCAACAAATACAAGCAACTAAACTAAAGGCTAAAGTTATCTTGTGTTTTTCCCGCACTAGTTTATTATACCTAAGTTCGAAGCCCTCTTTTACTCTGATTAGTGAGGTTATTGTCCACGTAAATGTGTCGTGTTCTGAGAAAACTGGGCATAATGAATGTGTGTAAAATGTCATCCCAGATAAGCCTGTGCAGTCCGCACAGGCTAATCCGGGACGATACTTTCCGCCTAAATTGGATTTTCGCTTAGAAGAAGCATCATTTAAACAAAAAAATCCATAAAAGCAGAAATTGTCGTCCCAATAAGTCTGTGCGGACTGCACATGCTAATCTGGGATGACAATCTACGCACAAGCATTATGCCCAGTTTTCTCAGAACACGACACAAATGAGATATAAAACGCCGATTTCAATCTCCGTACAATTGAAATTGTAAATGACTTCATATCATGACCCCATGGACATATTGAAAGTTTCAAATGAATATAAATTCAAGCCTAAAAATTTCAAAGTACAAACAGGATGCTAAAATTAGACAAAATTACTGGCACTTTAATCACGGTAGCCGATGACCTTACACTACGACACTGAAGACATGTGTGCATGAAATCTTTTATCAGAATGTTTTTCAAAGGGACACAATTTTGCTTAAATGCACAACTTTGGACATTGGTCTTTGACCTTGGGTAAAGATAATCAAGACACGCGTAAAGTTTTGATAACATATCTTACCTTTATTATAGGTACAGACAGAAAGTATGTACCTTACTACAAATACGCAAAAAGCATTGATGCCTTAATGTGTTCCCCTGGAAGGTCACAGGGGCAGGTCGACACATGCATGTTGTCGTGAAGACGCTGAGGCGACCTGTAAATAAACCACGAATACACACATGTCTTAATGTGTAAACAGTTTAAATTAAAGTCAATAAATTCATATAAGGTTTAATGCAATGAGAAGACGTTTGTATTTACTAAAAACGTATAAAGAATTTAAATAACAACAGGGCCTTAGATAGCTCACCTGTGCAATGGGGCGTGGCCAGTTTTTATGTCAGAGGCATGTTTTGAACAAGCTTTGTAAAGGACCACTATCTGATGTCACTATATATCAAAGCTGTATGCTTGTTTGGTTTCATATAATTTTCTTTAAAGTAATTTTGCTATATAGTTCAATATGAAACATGTCAACCTCAAGTTATCAGGCAGGGCTAATTTTGACCCCAGGGGCATGATTTTATCAAACTTTGTAGATTACCACTTAATATTGTTTCATGCCAAAATATTACAACTCTTGACCACGTTATTTCAGAAAATAGTTTTTAAAGTTATTTTACTATATGCGTCTTAACAAATTATGTGACTCGTGGGGCGTGGCCAGTATTGATCAGACAGACGCATGGTTTCAGCAAACATTGTAGAAAACCACTATACAATGTTACACACCAAATATTTAACCTCTTACCTTTGCAGTTTCAGAGGATTATTTTAAAATTAATTCACAAGTCTTTATGAATCATGTGATCACTGGTGAGTGACATTTGTTTGACCACATGGGGATGAGTTGAACATACGTTGTACAGGACAACGATCAGATGTTTCATACCAGCTATCAAAGCCCTGGGACTTTTCAGAGAATAGTTTACACGTTATTTACTATTCAAGTCAATAGAAATAATGGGAACCCGTGTGGCTAGTTTTGACCTCATGGGCGTGCTTTGAACAAACTTTGCAGAGGACAACTATACAATGGTGCACACGAAATATCCAAGTTCTGAGACATCTGGATTCAGAGAAAAACAGTCAAATACTATCTTAATATATGCAAATAATGTGACCCTGTTGCGTTACCTTTGGGCTGGTTTGAACAAAGTAAGTAAAGGACCACTATACTATATTACACATCAAATATTAAACGCATGACCGCAGTTCAGAGATTATTATCTAATTTTATTATCATCTTATTTTATCTCTGGTTTCTTACACATACAGCGGACCGGAACATTATGAACAACTTTGAAATAGGGTTATCGAAGGATCATTCCTATTAAGTTTCGTTAAAATCTCTTCCAATTGTTTAGAATAAGAGGTCGTTTGGATGAAAAAATGACTTGTCAAGTTATTTTCAATACTTTCAAACATACTATGCGTATGTTGTAAAAAATTGTACTTCATACTTAACATGCAAAATGATGATATTTCAAACACTATTTGATCAGATCAGACAAGGATTATAAAACATTTCGTAACTCTTCTATTTTGTTGGACTATTTCTTAACTTTGTTAAGTCATCTTAGAACCGAGCAATTATTGTTGTAATTATTTTGCATTTAAATGAATACCTGCAATGAAGTACTTGCTAATTACTCCATACAATCATGGTCCAAAACTACATGTCAATCATCATTGATTAGTTGTGTTCATGTTTACAATTAAAAACAACGGTAAAATACAGGTATATTAATTTTGATGTTCATTGCCCTTATACCAATGCAAACCAGGTGTGTCGCAGTGACTGATGTCCGAACGGCACATGTTTGGACACATCAAAAAGGCATTAAACCATGACTTAATGTTACAAAACAGTATGATTTTTTTATATACGAGAAATATATATCACGCATATGTTCATATTTCACATTTTAACTGAATTAACTTTTACGTTTGAGCTTGTGACACAGGTGTTCCGCGACAGTAGGTAAAATATATATTGACAATAAATAGACCAAGTTCTAAGCTGGGTCATTGGCGAAAAAAACTAGGTCATCAGGTCAAATCTTATGAAAACCATGTTATTACTCTCGAAGACACATCTTGATAAAACTTGGGTCAGACTTATTATCTTGACAATATCTAGGCCAAGTTTAAATATGGGCCACAAGCATCTAAAAACCAGGTTAACAGGTCAAACCTTAGAAAATCATTTTACAAGTCTGGAAGTCACATGTTTGACTCAATATATGTTTAAATCGAATACATTTTGTAAATTATCTATCAGGAACATTGTGGTCAGGTTTTTATCTTGAGAAGTTATTGGGAGTATATTGTTATGCAAAGGAACCTATATATTATACATAACAACATAATGCCGATCACGAACCTTTATATTAGAATTAAAACTTACCGTCAAACGACCTAAACTGCAAACCATTATGTACTTGCCTTTTGTTGATTGAAAACTAGTAACCATTATATAACCATCGACAAAAATATGTGTACCGTGAAGACAGCAAAAAGCCAAAACAACTGATCCAACTGTTAATACTTATCGCATAAACATTGCTGACTAAACTTTAATTACAATTCTATATCCGCTTGCTTCTTTAAGTATACTTACAGCTGAATAATTGTGTGATATGCCTAATATTAAGGCCATAAAAAAATGCACAAACTGCATATAAACAATTCCATGCAGATACATCCATAATAATCACATAACTTAAAGAGCAAAGAACAGACATTTGAAACAATGGCTAACTTAATCAACATCAAGGATGCAGATTTCCACTGTACAAAATAAGATTTACATAACAAAACAAACATCATTATTGTCTTCACTTTTTTATGTCCTTGCACATTTGAACAACTTAAAAATACATGTACAACTCGTTTTATAAATAAGCATATAACCATACATTTGATGTCGATAGCAAGTTGTATTACAATTTAAAAATACTTGAAATCACAACAACAATTCCTGGTATGATATGATCAAAACAAACAAAAAATATTAAAATTATGTATATTCATGTGTTATAAGGTATAACAACAAAACCATTTTAAAGGTGAATAGTTTTGGTGTAATCACGACTCTCCACTAATAGAGGCTTGTCTGAAGCTCCCGTATTTCAGCAGGGGTCTTATAGTCCCTTTTGCAGCCCCTTTCCAGCTCCCTACAGGAACTCAGCCACAGCTACCTGAGGCTGGGCAGTTTTGGTCAGAGAATTAAGAGTGTTGTGTAACCTCTTTAGTAACAACTGAACCGTTATAGACCCACTTATTAGGAACAGAGTAAATAGTCATGTAAATATCATGGAAATGTAATAAAAAAATACAGCAGAATTTTGTAAATAAGACAAAAATGTTGAATGGGGTTCCAAAGTGGTTCGAAATAAACCCTACTGTGTGTTTTGCCTGTTTCGTATATAATATCGAAAGCAATTCATGTGTGTCTGAAATGTATATTTTGCAGTTAAAACAAGCAAGGACTCATTGATGTACGCTTCGGTGTAAAGTTTCGCCCCGGGATCGCAATATAGTGTGTCAAAGTGAAGGTCTCTGACGTTTTTCCCCCAAGTAATCATGTCTGTAAAGTTACTATATGATAAGCGTTCGCAATATATGGTTATCAATGTTTGACTTTGAATTATGATGTTAAAAAAATAATGCAGTGTTTCCCACCGAATAAAACTGTTCAATTTTACGCACACGTTCTTTATAGCACACATGTTTTCATTTGATGAACACTGTGTTTTCGTTATCATCAATAGCAAAATACACACATGATTTGATCGTTTCTTGAATAAAAGAAATTATTTATTTATCGCGTGTTATCTTGTGAGAAATAAATATATGTCATGACTGTGAACATTATATGCACGTCAAATACATGGCAGTAGGAACGGTATCATTCGTTAACTAGTAATAGTGACATAACTGTGTTACTGTTGTAAAAACATTGTTATTATAACCAGACAATATTTAAAAAAACATTCGTTATATATATAACATGTGAAGTCGACCAATCTATTGTTTAAATGAATAAATAAGTTGTATATACCACTTAAATTCTTATAACTTATTAATCTTTGGCGACTTGTAAAAGCCCTCACATTAATTGAATTCTTTTATTATCATCTGCTCTTGGATGGACATGCCAATGTGTGAATGCTTATAATAATGTGCTTAGTTATTGTGACAGTAGTATAAGTTGAATTGAACACGTTACTGCAGAACACATTTTGAGGATGTTTATTAATGTCAATATTAATACCATACAATAAATGTTGCTTGAGGTAACATTAATAGATGTACTAACTCATAAATTAATTAATACTTATGCTTTAAGGAAATGAACAATAACTGTCAATGGATAGGTGTTCCAATATGCAGCAAATACGCATTTACAAACCTTTAGGTCTGCTACATGTATGATAATGGCAACAATGTCCTAGTCATGTTACAGGTATTTCATTTTTGTAAAGTTCAGTTGTATTTACAATTTGTATGGTTGCTATTAAGTGCGTTCTTCCAATTTATTATTCATGACACTAACTTCTACATTGTACATAACTGCTATCAGATTACATGTAAGTGTTGTATATGTAGTTGAAAGAGCAAAGAAAAACATCTGAAGTGTGGAATATGATAAATACTTCAAACAATAAGCATTTTCCATCGTGGCTTCTACTCTCACTGGGAATTAAACCCAGATCTCCCAACTAATTTGTAAGTAGGCATGTTTTCTTTACACCATGAAAGTGATAAGTTGAAGGAAAATGCTAATCATAATGTAAACACAATATATTTAACAGAATCAAATTTAAGAAGTTATTTTGCTAAAGACNCCCCCTTCACTTTTGTAACATTTACGAAAAACAAGATACCCCAAAGCAGGCTTAATTTAAAGTGGCCTTGCTCACAGTTTGGCAAAATGACAACTTTCCAAAACAGTCAAAATATATAACAAGGGGACAAGGGGTCCTAAGGCACTCACCTAAGAACAGATGGAACTAAACTATTCAGAGAGGGTGGAGTTAAGAATTATAAATGTACTTTATAAAAATTGGACCAAAATACGACTTCTAGTGTTTACAAGTTTTTTTTACCTTGACCTATTGACCCACTTTTCGACTCATGTGACAATTTTCTACATAGTAACAGATTTATAAACTTCTTAAGTATCACTGGTGTAGCTTATGATCAACAGTTAACTAGTCACTTCCACTGCTCTTCCTTTTAATCTTGTGAAAACTAGTTCTACTCCTTTTCGTTTTTTATATGTTTAATTACTCATTGCTTTTGACATATCATTCTTTATATAATGTTAGAATGCATTTCCAATTACATTTCTGCAACACTAGTACAATGCTGTACACTATATATTTATGTTGTGTGTACAATATGAAAATAACAATCCTTATTTCTTCTTCTTGTCGATCACTCAAATGGACACACTGGCTCCCTGTGGTACACGTTCTTTTCTATCAGCATTTTTTGTCCAGCAAACTAAAAAACATATAAAATTTAGCTAAAATACCCAAGTGTGCAAGTTCAAATGCTGATGAATATTTTAACATTTTACAATTAAGGTTCACCTTTACCTTTAAGCTAGGAGAAAGTTATACATGCGAAAAGACTTCTGCACACGTTGAACATTTCTGTTATGTGCATAAGGTATTACAAAGATATAAGAAACCTGGGCAGTACTGATTCATTGGCCTATTTAAATAAGTCTTAGTCCAATGAAATATCAAAGGCAATGTCTTAATGAGGACAGGTGATGTGGATGAGTAAAGAGTGTTCATAGAAAGCATCCGTTTACGTTACAAAGCTTTGCAGCAAGCAGTATTAATGTAATTCTGGGTTAACCATTGTTTGGACCATTTGAATGAGTCAAAGATTTCTGGAAGTCATTATTGTTGTTAGACCATACAAGTCATTTTGGGTTAACCTCATTCGGAAGGACTAACGAATGGACAAGGAATATTGTTAGGAAAATCACTAATCCTACCGCTCAGTAAATCAAAAGCAATGCCCAGCTTTCAATATGCCAGATGATTTTATGATTATTTCATTTTTTGTTTCTTTTGCAAAAACAATAAATCAATTAGAATAGTTGTTTTCCCTATGTCACAATGAATGTTTGATTTTCTTTCATTCAATAAATAATGATTATGGCCACATTACAGGAATTCCGTACCAACATCATCAACATATAAAAAAAATCTTTAGCACAATTTCTTTTTACCGTTATATCCCAGATGGCAGACAATTTACTTGCAATTGGCTTCACTTGTATGACACTTGCTTAAGCATTTGCATTGTAGGTATTTCCCATATAAGGGGATGGATCGCTATGAAATCTCTTTTGGCCAAAATTTTAATCTTAAAACCATGTATGTAACCCTTGACCTTGAAGTAAGGAACACAAGTTTAATACACAACACACTGTCTTCACATGTTGAGCATATTTAGTAAATTATTTTAAGATTTATTATGCCAAAATTGCTTTTTACCTCAAAGCTTGACCTTGACTCCTTCACAAGTGTGACCATAACCTTCAAACTAGGACTATTTGTTTTATATGAGACGCACCATCTCCACATGTTTGAGATACGTGGTAATTTATTTGAAAATTGCATACCGAACTACGTTATCACGGAATAAATTTGGAAAGATCCACTATTAGTTAAAGAGGAATTTAAAACAAAAGCTTTAGGCCATTTGAAAATACCGACGTACAGACAAACAGGCAGAGAAAAGCTATGCTTTATGCTTTACACTATGTTTGGTAACAAAAATGTTGCAACGAGAGAAGCAACAATTTATCACTTGAAAACACAAACCCCGTGATGACAGATATAGGTTGATCACCATAACTCACTTTGAGCACTTCAGGCTCAGGTGTTGGAGTCAAAAAAATATAACAGAGCTTTAGTTGCCTTACATATGTATCAATTAAAAATGAGGTTCAGGCTCTACAGATTTGACTTCATGTTCACGCGTTTACAACGATTTTGGAAGCATAAATTAAGTACATTTAGTATCAACAATAATAACTTTGGTAATATTACAAATTATTATTATAATTTATTACACAAGTATCTAAATTGAAATTTTGTTGTCAATCTGCATTTTACATATTACAAACCTCAAAGTTAAGTTGTTTGTCACAATAGTGATTAAGAATTACCCCAATTTCTGCATGTTGTAATGTGTAGCAATGGCTAAATTGAAAAAGGAGCATTCACTTTTTAACTTTTAAACATAGGATGACGAAAAGTAAGCACACTTGACCTTATGATGAAATTCGATGATACAAGGATTAATTAAACAAGCTGTGTTAATGCCATAAAAGCTAAATAAATGTACGAAAAGACAAGTGCATTGCCTGTTGTCACTGTCAAATGTGAAGCAGACATTTTTTAAATGATCTGAAATACATAGGAACATGTTAAAGAACTCAATCGCCTTCTGATACACCAGAAACCTAACAAATAAAACTCTTCGACAGTAGTCCTGTAGTAGTGAATTTGCTAGTTTAATCCATTTCTGCATGGCCGTCAGAGATTCTTCTGGTTTCCAACGTCCTTATCTGTAATCCGCACACCGAGGAAGTACTTCGCATAAGACAACCTCCGTGTCTGGACTGACCTGATGGACCAAATCGCACAAGTCAGCTACATCTCTGGAAATATTTCAATACAATCATTCTCATTAATATGTAAATTTAAGGTCGACAATTAATTTTCTTGTTTTATCAGTTACTCGGCAACAAGACAAAATGGGAAACTAGAGCTTTAAGTTTGTCATATTTGTGACTGTGTCATTGATAATTAAAGCCAAATACCACGGAATTGTATAAATCACTGGAGATGTGATCTTGCACATATACATTTATGTTGATGACATACAAGTTTTTATTTAATTGTTAAAGCATGTGAAGTTAACAAATGTGTACTTTTTCTTTGCAGACGGACTCACAGAGAGACAGAGTGGCATAAACAAACATACATAATTATATAGTATATAGTATATGCTAAAATATAAAAAAAAATCTGTCAGACGACAGCGCGCTCGACTATTTAAAGTGCTTGACAGTATATAAGCCATCATGGGGAAATTGTTCATATTCAATAAGGTCAAGGTAATATAGTCATATTCTAACTGGAAGAGGACCATAATTGAAAAATATTGGTCAAATTCATCTTGCCAGGTACAGTACCTTCATGATAATAAGAAAGTATTTAAAGTTTGAAAGCAATAACCTTGAAACTTTAGAAGTAAAGTGGATCTAAACACAAAATGTAACAAAATATTCAAAGTTACTAAGTCAAACAAGGGCCATAATTCCATCAAAATGCCAACCGGAGTTAAACAACTTGTCCTATACAGTCCCCTTATGATGGTTAGCGAGTGATCCAATTCTGAAAGCAATAGCTATGATAGTTTAGGAGTAAAGTGGACCAAAACACAAAACTTAACAAAATTTTCAATGTTCTATATATAAAAGGGGCCATAATTCTATCAAAATGCCAGTCAGAGTTACATAACTTTGCCTGCACAGTCCCCTTATTTTAGTAAGTAAGTGTTGCAAGTATGAAAGCCATAGCTTTGATACTTTAGGAATAAAATGGACCTAAACACAAAACTTAACCAAAGTTTTAATTTTCTAAGTATAAAAAGGGACCATAATTCTTACAAAATGCTTGATACAGTTGTCTGCTCTTGTTTATAGAGTGGGGTCATGTTGGTTAAGAAGTATGCTAAATATAAAAGCAATATGTCAAGGGACATAGAAAATATATGAGGTGGTACGCAAACTTTAACATTCCAACGCTCACGCTCAAGCCGTGGTGAGTAGGATACCTCCACTATATATATTACATATATAATAGTCGAGCTAAAAACTTATTTAGAACCCCTCACAAACATAATACCAAATGCTTTGTTTCTCAAAAAGAAAAAAGTTGATCCCAAATATGAGTGTATTACCATTGTTTGACTGCTCAGTGTCCCAGGTGCCGTTGCGCAGACACGTAGTTTGTAGAGCGCCCTCTATGGAGTAGCCGTCTGCACATTGGAATGAGGCCATAGACTGGCCCCCAACCTCTGCAGACACCACATAGGACAGGCCTGCACTAGAGCTCATAGAGTTGCAACCAACTAAAATGAGAAGTATGGATTATGACAAACATATGGAGACATTTATAATTGTTTGATCTCGCGCATTACGTTGGAACCTGTAGAATCAGAAAATATATATGGTCCTTATCTTAAGGAAATGTGGTCATGAATTAATTTGTTGTTTAATTTTGAAATTAAGTTGTATAGCACAACCAGAAAAATGTAACATTTTACAAATTCAAAATATCTTTAATAATAATATATCCAAAACAAATTCACAAAATTTGTATTGACCTGCAAGAATGGGCAAGTACAAGCAGAACTCATTCAAATCAAGGGCAAACTTAACGCAAAAATGCACACAAAGTTGAGTGATATACCACAGACAGGTAGAAGTCTATCCCATGTGCCGTCTCCATGACATGTGACATTATTGCTATAGGACAATGAGAAGCCTGGGTCACACTGGAATATGGCCTGGCGTGTAAGTTCATCTGTTACCCTGGTGATGTTTTGATTTGGACCAGCTTGTATGTCACCACATTGTTCTGAAGTGAAAAACAACGTTGTGTAGTAATATGATCACTAGCTGATAACTTAAGTAGCTATTGCTTTTATATCTGAACAGTTGTGAACAGTTAGGTGGTTCAATTGAGCCACGCTCTGGAAACACCGGGCTTAATTCATGTGCGTCGCAGATTAGCTTTTGTAGAAATTTCAGGGATGATACTTTCAGCCTTCACTGGATTTTTATTTAGAAGTGATTTCCTCCAAATGAAAAATTCCCTAAAAGAGGACAGAGTCGTCCCTGATTAGCCTGTGCAGACTGCACAGGCTAATATGGGGGGACACTTTACACACATGCATTAAGCCCAGTTTTCCAAGAGTGGGGCTCAATTGTTTTGTGAAAAAATGGTATGGTAAGCACATTTGATGTAACCTATACATTATACATGTATTTACACTGTTTGTATTATACTAGAATGTTACGCATATATTGATTGATGTAATAACCCACAATAAAACAACATCATTTCACCATTTTTCTTTGAAATACGACTTAAGATCATTTTTATTTCACCTTATAACTTAAACAGCAGTCTCACATACATACCACAACTGGGTACACTGCCAGACCATCCTGTGCCGTCTGTTCTACAAGTCCTACTGGCCGGTCCCACCAGGGTGAATCGCAAGTTGCATCTGTACACGGCTTATTGGCCTTCTGTAAGGCTACCGTGGGCTGGCTTGGCAGGCCGGTCACATTCTGTGGGACAATTGTGTGACCTGAGTTCAAGGACTTTTATAAGTTAAAATAATTTTCACTGCAGATTATTAAGGAAGTTGGTTTTAACAGATTATTAATTTAATAATTAAATCATAATTAGGTGTTAACTTATCCAATGTGAATGATATTATTAAACAATTATAATGCTTATTTAAGTTTTTTTTAAGCAGTTCAGTCGGATAATTTTAATCCGGTAAATGATGATACGTTATATCATTTAGATGACAAAACAACAATACACAGGGAAAAATTGAGCCCAATTTTCTCCCAACACTTTAGATTCGAGATATGTTTCTTTCTTATATATAACCGGTACTCTTCAACCTATACCAGACTTAGCGGCACAATATTGTTAAAAGTAGTACAACTCTTGAAATCACATACCACAAGTTTGCCCACGAAAATCCCAGGAACCATCAGAACGACACGACAGTTTGTGTTGGTCGATCAGAGAGAAGCCTGTGACATAGGTGACATAGGCAGTGGTTACTGCCACATTGGTCTTCGTGGTGATGTTTCCTCCATAGGGAGTGGACAGCTTTTTGCATATAACTGCAGGAACAAACATTAGGCTCCTTTGTTATCAATAATACAAACACATCATCTATAATTGACTTCTGATTTTAATTAGAGTCAAATAAAAGCCAGGTTACATTTTTACCATCTAGTTACCAACAGGGATTAAAGAGCTGACATCTGCTGGATATGAGGCTTCTTTTTTAAGATGATGGTATTATAATAAAAACATGCATAATGAACTGAAGTAAAATATGAACAGTCTTACTTTTTGAAAACTATGCTTAAATGAATCAAATACCACTTTAAAGACAACTAATACACGTCAATGATTTTAAAGAACACTTGAATTGTGCATCTCAAGATTAATGCAACAGAATGGACTTTAAGACGAGATGTGAATGGCGCGGTGTTTAGTAAACAGAAAGCTAGGACTTACTTGTTAGATGGACCATCTGAACACTGTGAAGGATCCCTGATAGACTATAACCATACGAATCGCGCTCTGAAAAATGGGGTTAAAAATCCATGTGCGTAAAGTGAAGTCCCAGATTAGACTGTGCAGTACACACAGGCTAATCAGAGACGACACTTTCCATCTAAACTGGATTTTCGTCAAGAAGAGTCTGCACAGGCTAATCTGGGACGACACTTTACGCACATGCATTAAATCCCCTTTTCATAGAGAGAGGCTCACATAAAAGTGATTTTAGTCCTTATAGCATATCATTTACTATTTACAGCAGATAGGGAGAGTGCTGTTCCATGTGCTGTCACTACGGCAACTGATGACCGACTTGCCCACCAGCGTATAGCAAACGCCACATGAGAAGTTCATGTAGGTCTGTAGCGCACACTGCGTACACAGGAATCACATTCAGTATTTTGCACGTATCAAGAAAAAATCACGTCAGGCAGCATTAAGAATAGCTTGCATGAGGCAAAAGCATGCTTTTCAAAGTGTATGAATCCCAAAAAGAAATGTTCGAACATTTTTTTAAACTAATAGTCTCTTACAATTTGTTAGCTCTACTATGCAGCATCTCTTCATAGCCCCTCGATTGTTTCACTGGTATTTACAAACAAATTACAACATGTATTACCCAATGTTGCATTCAGCAAATTCTGTATAATTTTTTGCTGGTAAAATGTAAAATGTTCTTTTAATTCTTATATAAGATCGTTCACCTATACTGTCTTTTTCTGGTTCTTGGTAATGTTTCTAAAACTGAAACACACAAAATGACTTGTCAACAAGGTTTGTCACCAAAGGATGACATATGCACCCTTTTTCCACATTTTTCTTAACCTAAACGCAAAGTGTTTTTCCACATTTTTCGAAACCTAAACGCAAAGTGTGACGGATTTTCAGACGGAAAGACAAACGGACAGTGCGATCACTATATGCCCACCTTCGGGGGCATAAAAATGAAATAAGTAATGCTTTTAATGATAAGAATATATTAATTCTGAAACATACATACCACAGGTAGGCACTGTTGCTAGTGAAGTGTTGCCAAACGTTGTGAATACAGCTGCACTCCCATTGTTCAATACTGTCAGTTTCCCTTGGTCGGCAGGATAAAACTCTTGCAAACTATAATGGAATAAAGTAACTTTCACATAACTGTATCTAGGAGCAGAAATCAAGAAAATAACTTAAAACATGAAAATAACATACTACAATCTTTGTATTTTATTGCAGTCAAATTACTTTCCAGAATGGTACAAACATGGCTTCAATAAGGTAAACTACACTGATTATATAAGGTAAATTTACACTGCTTCTTTAATGTAAACTTACATTGCTTCTATAAGGTAAACTTACACTACTTCAATAAGGTAAACTTACACTGCTTCCATAAGGAAAACTTACATTGCTTCTATAAGGTAAACTTACATTGCTTCAATAAGGTAAACTTTCACTGCTGCAATAATGTAAACTTACATTGCTTCTATAATTTTAACTAGAATTGCTTCTATAAGGTAAACTTCCATTGCTTTTATAAGCTAACTTACATTGCTTCAATAAGGTAAACTTACACTGCTGCAATAAGGTAAACTTACATTGCTTCTATAAGGTAAACTTACATTGCCTCTATAAGGTTAACTTACACTTCTTCTATAAGGTTAACCTACACTTCTTCTATAAGGTAAACTTATACTTCTTCTATAAGGTAAACTACATTGCTTCTATACGGTAACCTTCCATTTCTTTTATAAGGTAAACTTCCATTTCTTCTATAAGGTTAACTAAATAACCTGTTTTGGAACTACATTTGTGTACATCATCTCACAAGCACTTCTAGTTTAATTCCTAAAACAAGCAGGTGGAGAGATGTCCCAAAGATCGAGCTGCTGTGCATGCCAGAGGGCCACTTCCTGTCAGCTGGTAACCTGTGTTACAGGAGAATGCAGCAGACATCAACTGTCTATCAGTTGTTATGACTTCTGCTCCATTTTGTACTTGTGTCAATGATGGACACGCAGCTACACGTATGAAACATATGAAACAAGTGCATTTGAAGTTGTTTAAATATGAGGTAAATAGTTCCATCGGTCAAGTGGCTTGTGTTATGACATATCACACAAGAAGTGTCTATTGTCCAAAGGTGCAAAATTTGATCACCAATGCAAGGGCTAAGGAACACTAAAATTGCAAACACTTATCAACGTTGACCTGTCTTAACCACAAACTCATGCAAATGGTACCATTTACGCAAGAAATAATTGCTTTTTATTTAGTTTGTTTATCTTTCGTATCCTCTATCCACCATACTGGAAACTGTTGCAATGTTGCAGACTTGAAGTGTCGCTATCGGTTAGGTTGCATTACACCAATCTTTTGCTCAGCGCGTTTCACGATGTAGCTTAAGTCGATAACGCTTTTCGAATATTTACACTGTTCCAAATTTTAATATAAAATGTCAACAAGAATAGTGTCTTAAAACATCGTCGTATTTTTTAGAGTGCATGCAAAAGATAATGTCCGTAGGTTGCCATTCAGGTAAATTTAACATGTTTTTGAAGTGTTTTCATTGCTTTGCTCAATTTGTCACAAACGACGTCTGTTTAGGGATGCACTCTGATCGGCTGCGGAAAACTGCACTTGTGTTTATGAAGGGGATGCATATGGCAAAAATTATCAAAGGCTCTGTGAGTCCGTCAAAATGGACTAATATTCTCACCAGAGATTGGTAGGCACTTGACAGCTGTATCGTCAGGAAGAATATCATTAATCCGATAAACATTTGAGTCCCAAGCAATATGATTTACTACCGTCCTGTCTTGGGCACCTGAAAAATAAAAGGAAAAGTCTTTCCGACACAAAGCTGCAACCTGTTCAAAAGAGGCTACGTGGTAAAACTTACAATACTATAAACTGCAAGTCCAAATGACTACCTTAACACTACAATTGTCACAAGACTAGTAAAGACAACAAAGCGTTGTCTTAAATGCCCTAACTACACAAAAAGAATATAAACAAAACTGGTCAATCACACTTATAGAAAAATAAATGTTACACAAGTGGAAAAGCACTAGTTTTCAATTAATTAATCAATAAGTGTCAAAATTGCAATTCACTGCTCAGTGTTCAATGCAAATATCACTACCCAAATGCGCAAAGCACTTGTTTTTAATAGATCACAAACGTGGTAATAAAACACACAGTTGAAGTTAAAGTAAACATTAAAGGAAAATACTTCGGTCAAGCACTCGTCACTAGGTCGCGAAAATGAATGGCACGTTAAATAATACGCCTAGCATAGTCATAATACACCAAATCACAATACAACGATATTTCTTGTACGTTAATAAATAGTTGCAATATTTCAACTCTCAGCTTTACAACCCAAATGGTTACTGAGAGCCGCCATAGCAAAAATTATCAAAGGCTCTGGGAGTCCGTTTATATGGACTTGTTAAAAGACAGTATAGAAATATGTAAACGCCAACAGGACTTCTTAATCCCAAAACGATGTCACAAACGTATCCGAATTCTGAATTAGTTGCAATACACACAAATTCTGAATCTAAACAGTATGGAAACATTTGAGAATCAAACGGGTAGATAATTTCAACGATGGGTTTCTATATTCCTCTAAAAGCGTTTCCGTTTAATGATTTCTCCATAAGGTTATATACTCCATATATGGTTATATAAACATAGCATGCGCACTGCAAGTCTTTTTTACTATTTCTCCATATAGGGAGTCACTCGCTATAGCCCAAAACACGTCTGTTTGCATCGGATGCGCAAGCCTATTAATGCAAACGGTTAGTCCTTAATTCATATAACTGGAACACTATTCCCCACATTTCTCTTCAAACTGACCTTTATTTTACATACGCTTCGTATATATAACTCCCGTATGTTATCCAGATTATAAAATCCGAGCGTTGGTAGAACGTTTTACACGTGAGTTGGTATCTATTCAAGGGTGCATGGACATAATGGTTGGAGAAAACAATAAATTGATTAACCGGTTTATTGTTGCTCATGAATATTGTAAAAATAGAAAAAGTCATCAAATTGTGAATTTTAACACATTTTGTTATATTTGACGGTCATATCTACGTATACACATTACGCACCCTAGACCGTCCAAATAGAGATATTATCTATGACTGAGTAATGCACAGTCCCTAGTCATGATTAGGAGTAAAATCCTGAAAGAAACGTATTAATTTAATTTTGTTAAATCTCAAATCATAAACCAAACGCGTGTCTTAAACGATTTTATAAAATATAACTGCAGATGGCGATGTATCTATAGTAAATTGTCAAACAAACTAAGTGTAAGAAATATCATAAATATGTTTCACCCACGAAACACAAAGATAGCTCTACTTTTAACTTAAACCGCGATTGGATCTTTAACGCTTTGCTGCATTGAAAGTAGAAATCCGTTTAATCGTAAAACCCCATCTTTATTGCAAATGCGTTCGCAATAAAACGTATCTTCTATACTACATTTAAATGTTTATTTTGTTTCACAATGTATTTGCTATTAAACTCCGTGATATGTCAGATTTTAAATGAAATAAATATACAAATATTGAAAGAGAACAAATTTATGTGATATTCGTCGAGTTTGCCGAACTTAAAATTCGTAAAATGAAATACAAATAAATGCGCCTTCGATTCTAATTTGTCACTCACCCGATTTATTTTGCCGAAGAGCAAGTTATCTTATTATTTTGGCTAAGCCTGCATTGTTTTATGACATAGACAATTTATGTTTCATACAAATAAATCATCACTCTATCCTCAAATACACTTGGAGACTTTTCTAACTCAACACTTTTCATACTTGAATATCTCAGTAATATGTTAATATTTTTATTTACAATTTTACATGTAATCATTTGACTACATTATAATCAAGATCACGATAAATCATTAATCCGTGACCATCGGATGCTTAAGCACGCGTGGTATGTATGGTTTCATATTTTTGATATAACAACCCACCTTAAATGATGAAATTGAAATGAATTTAGAATAATATTGCGTTTCACCATTTCCACGTGCAAAAACACGAAACTGTACATACCCCACGTGCTAAAGCGTACAATCGTCACGGATAAAAGATTTTATCGTGAGCTGGTTCAGAATGTAGTCAAATGATCACATGTAAAATTTTAAATCAAAATCTTAACTAGTAACTGATATATTTAAGTTTGAAAAGTGTTGAGTTAGAAAAGTCTACACGTGTAGTTCCCCCACTAGGCTTTTTCAAAGTTTGTTTTAATAAATGGACTACATTTTTTAACTTTGTTAATCAACACAACCTATTATATCAGGAAAAAGTGATGATTGTGTCTATCTTTTTACATTTATCCCTACTGGATAGGAAAGTGAGTGTTAAATTTGTATCCCCACGCTTTAAAAGCGTGGGTATATTGTGGTTATCTCCGCCGTCTGTCCGTCCGTCCGTCCTGGCCACTATCTACTCCTAAACTATAAGCACTAGAACATTGAAACTACCACACATTGTAGCTATGAGAATATACGCGACGGTGCACTATTTGGAATTTTGATCTTACCCCTGTGTCAAAAGTAATTGGGGTTTGGGTGGGGCCGAGTCAGACATTTTCACTCATTTTACTAACAACATGCGGCGTAGCTTTTGACCCAGGGGTCAGATCTCAATTCCAAATAGTGTACCGTCGCACATATGCTCATAGCTACCATGTGTGTAAGTTTCAAGGCTATAGTGCTAATAGTGTAGAAGGAGATAGTGGCAAATCGGGGTTGGGGTGGGGCCGGGTCAGAGATTTTGTTCACTCATTTGTTAAAGTTATTTAACATTAACTTCTTCATTTCTTAACCGATTTACTTCAAATTGACACAGCTTACTGGTTCCTAGGTGTAGCATAGAGATTCATTTATCCGGTCCCAACTCCCATGTTTTGTGTATTTCCAAAGTACTCGTGTTCAGGACAAATACATGTATACACCGTAATTATCAATCATGATGATATTCTGTGATGTCCTCTTGATTTCACATGTTGATGTTTATTTCACTTAAGAGTGGCCCAAACTACTATACATAGCAAACAACAACAAAAACACAACAACAGCAAATATGAATGCCAGAACGTTTAACAAGGCCTATGGCTTCATTTTATACTTGAACCTTGACATTAAAGAGTGACCTTGAAATGGACTTTTGGGTCCATTACGATTAAAAACAAAATCGTATGTTTTCTGATTTCGCAATAATATGAGTAAACTATACGCATGGGTGGTAATCGCCGAGTGTAACTGCAAAATGTATCCGAGTATCTCATGGGCAAGTACTTAAATACGTATTTGTCGTGATAAATAGAAAATAAGTTCTTAATTTGGATTATAATAAAGAAAACGATTTTGCCATGCGTTTTCTTTTTTAAAATGTTTTCTTTAATAAAAAGATAACACGTTTATGAAGTTAAATCAACGCCCATCACAACTATTTTTTTCTAATATTTGTATTATATGATTTCATCTGCGTCGTGCGAACACGGGCCTTAGAACGTATCCAAACAGTGTTGCTTTAGATATGAAAGCTCATCTTTATACTCTAATGATGAGTGATAATATGCGAGAAAACAAAACCTTGCGTGACTTAACAAAGGACAGGGTAGCTCCTTACTAGACGGCGCGAATGCGTAGGCTGATGTGGAGCTACGCTGACCACTTATAGGCGTTTAACTAAAGCGAATCGGCGTTAACGATATGTACATGTCACCTTGATGATTACGTTATGGTGGTGCGTTCAGAACCAAAAGGCTATTTAGACCAACGATTGTTGTATCAACGACCGTTGAAATGAAATGATAAGCCTTATATATATATATATAATATGTATTGGATGGTCGGTATTTAAAAAAACCATGCTATTGATATCTGAATCAGCAATAACTTATAATGGTAACTAACTATGACTATGTCGGACAAAGCTCTTTTAAATTTAAAAACAAACAAATAAACACATCACGATACGAAGTGCAGCTGCTTTCCGTCTGTGGAACGACCATACTAGATCTGCATGAGCCGCATAGCGTGAACTCCTTGCGCCAAAAGAAGAAGTGCGCACGTGGTTATTTAGGTCACTCCCATAAACACTAAAGTAGATTTTTAGCGAAAGGAGTCCATGATGAGGGAACCGGTATCATCCACAGACGGAAGGAGTTGGTCCACTAGGGATATATAGAGAATACTAGGCCGGTGCCGAATTAAGCGACGTTTATTTTGCGAGGCTTAGAAAATCTTAACCACGAACTTGGCGCG